>ML825543.1:21109-65309 GCA_009831015.1 Picea engelmannii | reverse complement strand
AATTCATTTAGGAACTTCAATTAGTTTGAAAGGGAATTCAACTTTTATCCCCAAAAAATGAAATTCTATTTCATGATTCATCTTGGTTGTTTCCATATTATGAATGCATCCATCCTTGTGGTTTTCCACAGGCACCAAACTGCATACCATTTTTCCTATAATTCTTCCTCTTGCATACAACCAACAAATTGTTAGTGTTTTCTGTACATCATAATTCAACATGTACAACACCTTATGAAATGATCTTAGAATTTCCCGCACCTAGCAATTCAATCATAATTACCAAAAAATTTAAACAAATAGAATGACACGTCATTCTATGCATATGCATGTTCATAATTAATAACAATAAGTTTATTATTTCAATTTTCTGAACAAAAGATTTTCTCTAGTCTATTCCTGTGACTACCTGGCTTGCAACTTTCCTATTTCAATGTTTAACAGTTCCTGAAATGTTCTCAACTTCATGAGTTAGCAACATTTCAGCCATTAGTATAATTATTTCCATGCCAAAAACATATATGCATGTAATTACAAAATGTATTCAACCAAGTGCATTTAAGTATACAATTCCATCATTTATGAGTGCAACTCTGCCCCTTACTAGTCATGAGTACAACACTCAATGTCTATTTATTCAGTGCACCCTTGTATTGAATTACATAATGATCTTCATCTCATTCATGTATCTCACCATCCATAAGTTAGAATTATTGCCAATGTGTTGCCACATTCTCCACACACCTTCTATTGTCTTCCCAATTAATTGGATGCCTTCCTTTTCAACTTGAAAACTACACCAAGAATATAATTATGTGGTGTTCATTAGTGTTAGAAAAAAGGTTGCAGTCCAAGTTTTATTTAAAGGTAGGAATCTTTTTAGTACATGTGTGTCTCATAACCTTTCCATATCCATACCTTGCCATATCCAACCAAGTCCTGATATCATACATGACTAGCTTACTGGCATTCATTCCTATAACAAGTTCTTATCTTTGAGTTCTTTGGTTATTACCCCATAACCAAATTAACATGACATTCTCATATGTCAGTGTGTGCATTCAAAGCTAAGAAGCTTTTAATTAATACAGGCCTCCAACCTTTACCACATCTAGTGGTATGCATTCAATAATATAATCATGTGATTTTATAAAAATAACTGTGGATGAGGAAATTCTTACATAAATTTCCTTTCAACAATTATGCAAAAAGAGTAATAAAACTCATACCTGCATGACTGCCATTAATAAATTTTATACTACCTAAAAGTCTGATGGTAGTAGAAGCTTTCATGCTTCTTTGATCAAACTTATAACCAAAACTTTGGCTTTCTGTTTCTTCCCTCCTTATGTAGCAACATCACCAACAACACTTGCAAACATGTAAGCATTTTTTCCTCTAGCTGACCAAACAAGCTATAACATACTTGTTGCCACATAAATTGCAACAACTTATTTCTCCCTATAAAACTTTTTCTTGCTAATCCCAGAAGTATTCAATTCTTCCTGGATTCCCGAATCTTCTTGTGTTGTCATTGTAGTCATTGTACATGACTATTTTTGTCCTGAGCACTTTCTATCCAAATCAATCTTGGTTTCCTTTGCATTTATAGTCCCAAACTAAGTTGATATTAACCTTCAGCTTTCGTTAATTTCCTGGATCCAACTAACCCAATCTCGTACTTGGATGAATCAAATTCCACACCAACTTGTTTTATAGACTCTGGATTCTTCAACATCCATTTACTCTTCATGACTGAACTTCTTCAGCCCCTTCCCAAAGGAATACTTTAGTACTTGAGGTTTTCTTGTACTCTTCGCTTCTCTTTTGCTAGCTGCATAGAATTAACTGAAATTCCTTCTTTTACCTTACCATCATATATTCAAGTGATACCTCCAACCTCTTGGGTTGTCACTCATGGCTCTATGGTTATTCATTGTTATTTAAGGAGTATGTCTTCTGAATTAACCTGGTTATGATCCCATAACGAATCATAACATAATAAGAAACTGACATTTTATCTAAGTTCATTCTAGCATCAACAACACTTACACACTACAGGCCTTTGGCCATTACATATCAATTTACATACTGAAAATTAATTGAGGGAATCCTTACCTCGATCCCCTTCAACATGTATGCATAAACATAAACTAAATGCATACTTGTCTGGTTGTTACCAACCTACTTGTTGTTGTCTGACCAACTGATATTTGTAGAAGCTCACAGACTTCCGCCTTCATCATTTTGATAACCATTCCTGCCATCCTCATGGGTCTTGACCTCGATGGAAATTATAAGAAACAACAACATCCACATATTTAACCCTGATGTATCATTTTTCCTGAATACATAATCCATCCTTTAGTCATACTCAAACATTATTTCATAATAACATACTATTCTAAATTCACCAGCATGTTATATGCATATCCAAGCATGTACATATGCAAAATAACCCATCCATATTGATGCATACCCACCCCCATGCTCTCGTTTGGGTTGCACGACATTTGGGTCTAGGATCTTTCTTCTTTTTGAGTCGGATCGACCCTTAGGGATCCTTATTCAACCCAAGAAAATTATACACTGGCCCCCTTTTTCTTTTAGGTGTAGGTCCTGACAGACCCGTGGGCTATTCCTGCGAACTTTCAAAACTCCAAGTTCTAGGCGCTAGCCCCTTTTTCATTAGCCATTTCCTTCTTAAGACCGTCGGCTATAACCTCATGGAAAACTGTGATTGTAGGCGTGGGCAAGAGTGGTTTCAGGCCAACCTTATTTTCTCCCTGCAATTCACCTCCAACTACCATGTATTCCTTCGGTGATACCGTGGTATAAATTGCAGCCCGCTCTCAGATTTTTAACATCCGAACAAGTTCTGGCCCTGCAATCCATCTCATCCTTCGATCTCTCACTTTCAACAATGATCCGTGATAAATGGATTCTATCTATACTCCTTTCATGTATTTCACGCGCCTTCCCAAACCTCCATGATCTTTCGGCATGTAGCTCCCTTACAAACCAACGACTATGATTGATTTTCAACTACGATCGATTTTGGCTTTCCAGTCTTCGGGAGTTTCAACTCTCAAATCTCGCTCCCTCCTCAGTAGCTATCTTCTGAAGTGGAATATCTACTGACACCTATCACTACAGATGCGCGGCTACAATTTCCTCTGTGAATCCGGCCTTTAGGAGTTTCAGTTCTTAGCCTCTCGTTTCTTCCAAAGAGATTTCTCCAAAATGGCAGATCATTTTCCACGCATCCTTCTAAATCGACGGCTCTGCTCTGGCTTTGGGACTTTAGTCTTTTCAACCAGATCAACATTCCTTCGGCTCCCTTCTTGATCAATGATCGAGATCTCCTTCGGGACTTCGGTGCTTTCAAACTTTCTTCCTTCGCGTTATCCCGGAGTGTTTCCACCTGGAGTTCATGATCTATTGGCACATACCCTCCTGCATGATCAACGATTATAGGTGGCTTCAACACTTCAGGCTTCGACGATTTCATCTCTTCCCCAACCAAAAATTTTTGAAGTGGTTCGCTCCAAAGTTATGGATCTTTCGTCACATGTCAGCCTTGATGATGGATGGTCCCAAATCACTTTGGGACTTTGCAACTTTGACAATTCCACTCTTCTGTGCACATAAGGGTTAAGTCTCGTGCGCTTACCTCCAAATCCAACAGTTGTTGGTCCTTTGCACTCATACCCAACGAATGGGATTTGTTCCTCTCCTATGCGCTTCCTTTTCTCTATTCGACATTGATATAACGGTCCAGGCTCCTCCTTAGAGGTGACCTTGGGTGGTGGCCTCATGCAAACACGTGATTGAGGGCACACTCAAAGGTGGTTTGAGACCAAACTACTTTTCATCCCGCAATTCACCTTGAGCCTACACGTGTCCTTTCTCCAAAACTGTGGTTTGGATTGCGGCCCGCCCTCAACTTCATAAATCTCGAGCACCTTCTATCCCCACAATGCGATATGACCATCGATCTCACGATCTTGACGATGTTTCTAAATAGACGACTGAGATCTACCTCCAACAGTTAAGATATATTCTAACTTAGAAGATTTTCTAAGTATTCAAAGGCTTCGACCTTTTCTCCTCCTTCGAGTTTGTCTATCGAGTCTCTTCTTCACTCACGTAAGCATTATCTCTTCTGAGCTTTAGGACATAGAATGATTCCATCTCCCATGCACTCCTTGTGTTATCTCTTCTGAGATTTTCAAGTTACTAGGTATCCTAAGGGTCTTGGCCCTTCTCTTTCCTTTCAAAGGAAAACTTTGTGGCCTCCTGACAACCTTCTCCTTAAAGAACATCTTGGTGAGTGTTTTCTATAGAGTGTTCAACAGCTCTGTAAGTGTCTTCCTCTGATACTCTTATCCCTGAACTCGACAAAGAGTTCTCTCTATGCACACTTTCACTCACTCGATGTCTGCCTGACACAACCCTACAGAGTTCTCAGTGACTCTATCTCTCTATGAACTCAACACAGAGTTCTTCCTGTGTACTCCTTTCACTCGCAACTCACATGAGAGAAACAATTGAAACTTATTCGTTACCTCACCAGTTCACACATTAATATGCAGTGCAACACCACTTATGTCATGGTTTTACGATACCGCTACTCCTCCCGAGCTTCTTAACATGGCGAGGGTAACCTTTTGGCACTCAGGAACATTCTAAGGTTCGAAATTGGTTTCTCCAGACACAATTTCCACCTTAAACCTCGAGTCCAATGACCACTTTTCTAGCCCATCCAGGCTCAGTGTTGAAACCATGGGTCAGAACTCGAATTTTGTCTACTTCGACAATAATTATTTCCTAAAATTTTCCTTCAACTTCCAATAACATGGCCCATACAGGCTTAGTGTTGTAACCATGCTCTGATACCATATTGTAACATCCCCAGCCACCAACAGGTTGGGAAATTCTACCAACACAACCTTAACTTTAAGGATGGAAATTTATTTTAAAATGTAGAAACCTTGGCGAATCTTACTAATCCTTCATATGTCAACTATAAAAGTTTGGTGATATTTTCGTAAAAATATTCAAATTTCTAAGTATTTTATATAGTTTTTATAATTTTTTTCCGATTTTTAAGGTAAAATAATTTTATCCTATAGAATTTGGGCGAATCATTTTTAAAATAGCGAATCTCATTTTTAGAAAAACCATAGAAAATTAGCCCATGAGCGAAATTTAGCCCCTAAAATCATCCCTACTTAACTTAGCCTTTAAAGATCTGATACCATTTTGTAACATCCCCGACCAACCACAGGCTGGTAAATGCCACTACTGCGGAATATACACTTATATTTATATATAACATGCATATTAAATCAAATTAACTCATTTAACATAGAGTTACTACCATCATACAGACTTAAACATAATTTACAATAAATATCATTGCAACAGAATACATTATAATTTTACAAGCATCACAGACATGCATTTTAATTGAAATTAAACACATAATGATACTTATCTTTGAAATTGTAGTAACTCCACCAACTACATGCATACCTTCCATGAACCTCCTAGCCATATACCACGTTATTCATCAAGCTCAGTAGTGGGTCACCCCTGAGCTGGGAACAAGCTCCACCCAGGGCAAGGGAATCCTAGACTAGGTTGAGGTTACAGGAAACTTCACAAAGAAACCGGAAGGATTCTCTCCAGGAGCCTTCTTATGCCCACTACTCACGGAATATCATTCCCCACATGCCTGTTCCACCCAGGAGTATACACCTTCATAAGAACAGTCCATCGGTGCTTCACCTCCCTCTCTGGGTCTTGCCAACAAGTCGAATTAAGAATTCTCAGAGCTCCGTAGCTAGTGCTAGACTCTCTCTGGGAGAAAACCACTTCCCAATAGACTCTCTCACCTGAAGAGAGTTGCTCACAGGCCTGAAAACCTGCCTCTTCTACCACCATCCTGACAACCTGCTTCTTCAACACACTCCTCGACTCAGCTCCAGCCATGTGAGGACAACAACAATGGTTCAACATTGATTCACATAGGGATGACAGTAGCAACCAGAAATTGGGTATGGACGTCCAAAAATGGAAACCGTCCACACTAAGACACAACAAGGCTCAGTAAGAAATAGCCGATGGTAGCAAGCCATCCTCAGTCAAGGAACTATGTGGCTGCAACAACCAACTGTTATGACACACACACATGGCACAAACATATACAGGATGCTCGGTCTTCATGGAAGATGTGTCTCAGTCCGTCGGTTTTCCCACAGGTTCTCACTCGGTTCATGACTAGGAAACAACACAGAGGTCGATTGCAGAGGAAAAATGGGTTCAGACTTCGGATGGACAAATGACCAGTGAGCCCACGCAGAGGTTGGAAGAATGGGAAGCAAACCCCCAACATGGTTGACTTCTACGACTTTACCTTAATGCGCCCAGGTCGACATTTATCTTCCTGGAGCTGCATGCACTCCATTTTTCATACATTCCTTTCCCAGGAACTTGGGACAACACTTGGTCAACTGACCACCTTAGCCTTTTAGGAAATAATAATAAATTATTATCCCCTTTAGAGTTAATCCCCCTAGCTTAGCCCCTAGGCCCACACACTTAGCCTCCTCCCTTACCCAACCTGTTGAATCTTAGTCCCCCATCACTCTTTCTTCATGGTTTGTCTGCACGTAACTATGTTTATATTTTATTAATTATTTTCATAATTACATATACAAAATCAGGCTCCTGGCCTTTAACACCTAGGCTCTCCAGCCTAAATAACACATAATCCCACCAACTTATCAAGACTCGGCTCACCAGCCTACAAAACATGTTTACAATTCATTTTTACAACTGGGGTTCTACCACCTTCTTTCAACAATGGTATCCCTCTTCAGAGCCTGTTCATCTCTTTCACTTTTCTTTTGATGCCCCCCTTTATTTCAAAGGAAAATTCTTAGTATCTTAACTCATGAGCCCTCCCACAAATCACCTTCCCTTGAACATAGGGGTTTATGCTACCATATCAACTAAAGGAAAAGGACACATTCCTTCTTATACTAATAAAACCTTGATCCAATGACGGATTTCCCGCAACAGGATTCCTTTGGCCTCTTCTCTGAATACAACTTATGCTTTCTAAAAGGCTTGACAATTCTTTTCAATGAACTCAATAATGTAACCCTCCAAAGTAGTATGCACCCATAAGTCTAGATCGAATGATCTAGATGATGAAGAGCCACTAGACTCTCAACAATCTAGTTATATCTCTTTTTTACTCAATATTTTTATTATGAGGCTTCTTGCAGCTGATCTAACCTCTAAAATAACTCTTCGGGGAATTTAACCCAAAAAATATCATCTTGGTCACTAGCATGTTTTGAATAGAAAACGATATTCTTTACAACCCTAAATCCCTTGTTCTGCAACTTGGGATCTTGTCTTATGAATGCATCACACTTCCTTTTCCACCAGTTTTCAACCTTAGACTTGTAGATCCGATGAGGCATCCTTTAAAAACTCCCTCTAAATCTTAGTCCCAACAACAAAACCATTTGTTGGCACAAAATCAAGACCAAGGTTCTCGACAGTTACCAACAAAAAAGTACCGATGTATTCTAGGAACGTTGGCATATTCAACCTTCTGCAAGGGAAGGAGGTCTCACACGAAGAGTAGCCAAGACTTCTATGATGAAGGGAGTTAAAGAGAAAACAACATCATATCAATATCTACACTACTCAGATCCATATATTAACCATTAAAATAAGGTTGTGACAGTAATAAGATACTAATTAGATAAAAAAAAAATATGCAGCAGAAACAAAGATCAATTTGCAACATAAAAAATAATCTTAAAACAATTTTTGGGTGCCCAAACCACTTCATTAAATTAGTAGCATTAGTATCAAAACCATCGTACAAAATAGATGTGATAGACCATCCTTCAACTGCATAGATCTTCAATACAAAATATTTCACAGTGAGACCCAATCCCTTATAACCCATTACAGACTTAAAACCTATTGAAAATGCGATAGTAACAACATGGTCCATTACAATAACCAGTCATGACTATACTAACCAGATCCTAACCTAGGACATAACAACATAGGATAAAAAATAGTGACAATGCCTATAAAAACAACATCAACCTTCTCATTACATGGCCCTTTTATTTATACTTTTCGCTTCTTTCATAAAGTCACTTGACTAAATCAAACCCTCTCTTAACCACACTCTGGATTCCTTTATTTTCCAACCATGATATTGTGTCTTCTATTGTCTTCTAGAATTCCAGTTGGCATGCGATGCTTTACCAAAATGAAGGATTTATCAAAATGAAGGGCCCAAAAGGGATCCAAAAAAACCTAACAACTCAACCTATTCGTCCAAACCAACTCCTATACTTAGCTCTGGCCCTAAATTTCCAACATAATAAGTATCAAAATTGGAATATAATGTGGTAGAAGACCTAAAAATGATGAAGGAAAAAATTTAATTTATGGACTTGTGAAGAATCCCCCAACAGAAATACCTTTTTATAAAACCCTTAAAAGAAGGAGATAGACCCATGGTAAACCCCAATCCAAGCACAAACATTATTACCTATGGTGAAACCAGAAAATAAAATGTAAATTTAGCATCCACTGACAAGAAGTGTGATTTTTCTATCCCTCCTTTCTTGCTAACTTTTGAAAAAATTACATAAATTTACACAACTATCTAGTGGATTCTGGGGAATCTTCAAATGTCATGCCCTATTTTGTGTGTAATAAGTTGAATGCAACCCCTTCCAAGAGAGACACACACATTATAGAATTGGATAGAACCAAAGTTAGAGTCATTGGTGAACTAGATGTTATGATTCACATTTCTTCAAACCCAAAATTTCACCAAGTCATTGACATAATAGTCATGGATATCCCAGAAGCTTATGGGATGTTGTTGAGTTGAGACTAGTCAGAAACATTGCATGGATATTTCAGTACTGACTAGTCTTGCCTATAGTTTCCATTGAAGGGGCATACTAACATGATCATAATTGATAGGGAGAAAAACCTAAAACATACTGCCACTAATCTAGAATCCCCAAATGAACCTTCTTCAACCAAATTCCCTATGTTAGGAAACTATTCATGTGATTTATATTTTGGGAATTTCTCACCTTTTATATCTGAAGTATTGTTTAAATATATGATATAGCCCTAAAATTCCCTACTTATGCATACATGGCATTGGCCTTTTTACTTTCACAATTTTCCAAACTATTGCTGAGGAACTCTATTTAAAAAACCATTTTTGGGAGCATGTAGGTGTCCTTATGACTACTTCCCACATACATACGCTTGCTGCATAATAGACATCCCATGTACATATGCTAGTTGCACACTAAACAACTCGTGTTTACCTCCAAAAGTTGCAAAAAATAAAAATTTGCAAGGATTTCAATGGAGTTAACGTGCTATTTGAGGTTTCCCAACTAATTCACCTGTTGTGTCCCATCCCCATACCAAATAACTATCCTTTTGTCATATAAAAGGAGGCCTTGGGGTCTCATTCCAACATCAAGCATTATAACAATGAAACTCTTCCCAAATCCCTTTCCCTCCTTGCCCAAGCATTTGCAACCCTTCTGAGTTCTTGCCTCAACATTCCCTCTTTAGCCTTTTCTCCTATACAATCCCTTCCCTTCCCTTAAAGTGATCAGTTGATTGTGAGAGAAAGCATTAGGATAGTGCACTTGGAGCAACATTAAGAGGAGCCTAGACTAGGTTCATGAAGCGTCGGCCTACAAATGTTGTAATTTTTTATCTTTGGATTTGAATAAAAGAATATTTTTCCTATCCCAAATGATATCTTTATGTCTTTCATTTGATTTATGCATAATGATTTATATATAACCCTAATTTATCAGTAGATATAGAATATGTGTAGAATTGTTTGAATAAGTACTCTTGTAGGTCAACTTTGGGAGGAGACTTACATCCTCGGAAGCTACAAAGATAGAGGTGGTCTACATCAAACGTTGGACTAAAGGTATTGCTTTTGATCTACTTTCCTATCTATTTTTGTTCATTTATTTAGAGTGTTTGGGGTAGTTTAGGAATTAGATCATATTTTAAGGGAGTTCATAGCTTTGTCAATACATTGACCCTAGTATAATAATAGGGGGATTTTCTCGCTAGCAGAATTGGTGACTCCACCGGGGAGTCTCTCTAGGGTTTTAGAGGGAGGTTTTTAGGTTTTAATTGGCTTCTTTATTTCCTTTTGAGTTTTTTTCAAGTTCACTGAGTCTTTTAAGGGTCTATGATCACCTACAAGGTTCCTACCAACTTTCCCTACCCAATAAGTCTCCCTAGTATTTTTCTTTTTTGAAAAATCCCAGAGGTGTATGCGCTCTACTTTGGTTCAACCCGCGTACATATGCAGTCTGCACAATAGACAACCTATGTACATATGCAGGATGTTGGTGCATCAACCCGCGTCTCTGTGACTTGAAAGTGTTTTTGAAAAAGAGAGGTCTTTCTCTTTCATGATAGAAGTTTAGGCTCCCATGGCTTTCTTGGACCTTACAGAGCCTTTTGTTTTTGGCCTCAGCTTGGGTTAAAGATTCATTTTTAACTTTTTTTCTTTGTTTTGTTTTGTTTTCCCTAGAATTTTAGAGTGAACTTTCAAGTTTTAGATCCTCCTTTTCTTTCTTTTTGAATCCCTGTGTTTACATAGTTGGATTAGGCTCTCTGTCAATCTTGGTTTTTTTTTTCTCTTTTTTCCTGTTTCTTGCTTTGAAAAACAAAAAATAATTTTTACTTTAGTTTTTCTTGTTAAAGTCGTTCAAAAAATCAAAAAGAATTTTTTCTTGCATTTAGTTTGGTAACGTAGCCTTGGTTGTTTGTTTGCAAAAGAAAAGAGTCTCAGTTTCAAATTTCATTCTTGCTTTCCTAAAATATAAGTAGTTTTTCTTAGTCAAATGAAATCACTTTTTAGGAAACTTTCAATTACAAGATCTTGAAACATTAATTTGAAAAGTTGATATTTACAAAGGATTTTACAAGCTTTTCTTTAATTTCGAAGTATCTTGTTTTCTTTTAAATGCTCTCAAGTTCTCTTCATTTTTTGTCTCTTCCAAACACCATTAGTTGCATGACTACATCCTTTGTGTAAATCAAGCCTTAAAATTAACGCTTAACTTAAAATATATTAGACTTTATGTTTGTAGGGCTCACCGACTGGTTTAGGATTTTAGGGCCTTGAATTAGGTGTGAAGAGAAAACTCTTCAAGGCCATTTAAAACAAACATTGGATTCTGAGATAGGGAGTGTCTAAACTCCAACATCATAAGAGTTAGCCGGGACACCCCTAACACACGGAATAAAAATGAGGTCCTGTGAGGAAAGGTAGAGGAGACAACCCCTACAAAGACAGACCAAACATAGTGAGGATTGTATATTGAGGGTCTTTCTTGGGAACAATACTGATCACATTTTCCTATGGAGCCTTGTGGACTTGAATTCATTTGATATCCTCAATTCTCTTCCAGACCAATTGCTTTCGACACCCTTGAAAGGCTTCAGACTTGTTATCCTTCTCATTATGATCAACCTAAATGTCGACTATACCCGGTTGGTGACTGACCGCGAGCTGGAAACTTAGTTGCCTATTTTTTACGGACTTACACAAGTGATTGTGGGGGTATACTACAATACCTAGAGAGGATGTCGTATCGCACTTCGTGAAGTATACTTGGAGGGTGCTCCTATGTTTGAGTTGCACATACACTGGTTATTTTCTCTAGTGTTGATTGGCGTAGTTGTCCTTCCCACTAATTAGTCAACTGCTTGATTTATCTTTAGGAAACTTTTAGTGTCTGCACTTTGTTCCATGCTATTCAACCCTTACTATGTCGGTTTATAATTTCACAAAGTGGAATATCAACATCTCTTCCGGTTGCGAAGCCTTCAGGGCATGTCATCAGTTACTTTGGATCCACCTCTACCACCGTTTAGGTGAAGACTTGATCAAGAAGGATCGTTCAAAGAAACCGAGTTGCAGTAAACTGTACTCGAGCCTACTCCAAGAGGAGACTTTTCAGCACCAGAGGAATCTATTGTTTATGAACTTGATACCGAAGGTTTTAGGCTAGCAAATCCTCTGATTATCGACTTGTCAGTGTCGCTCCTAATCCAGGTTGTCCCTCTCGAGGTGACATCTTCTGAACACCAGTTTATTTGGCGAGTGAAAATGGAAGAAAATGTTTCTACTTCATCATGGAGTCCTCATGCTCCTATTACATCTACCACTGGAGGGGGAATTGTACCTCCTTCCCCACCTTCGCCTATTAGGACCACAATTGTCCCGACAACCACGACTTTCGACAGTGGTTCAATCCCTTTGATGGCTTCAACCATTGTTCTGTTCACTCAGAACGCGACAATGCTCCCTTATCATATGGGATGCCCGAATTTGACTCAAATTCAGTTCTTACTTACTCTACTTTACAGACCACGGGTCTGGGGGAAGAGAGCTCTAATTATCCCTTGCAAGGATCAATCAGGGGAAATACTTCCCCTTTCAATTTTATTTCTTATAGTGGGCGTCATATACCTCCTCTATCCCCTTCACTCAGTGGCACGTTTCAACAGCCAATCGAGCCTAATGCTAATTATAGCTTGTTTAGTGGAGGCAGTTTGGGACCTTCGTCCTACACAATGCTAGTGGGATCTATGTTGTTCGCTTTGTTTGGTGCATTTGGGAGAAACACTTTTCCTTTGTTTACTTTCTCGACTTGGGCAAACCCTAGCTTTGGTCAACAAAACATTGTGCAAGGTACCATTCCTTCACAGGGAATGACGACTGGAGTATTCTCCACACAAGGTCTTTGGAATCCTTGGCAGGGCTTGTTTCCCTCGCAAGGGATGTCGGTCGGGAGTAACCCCTTCCATACTCAATGGAACCCCAGGAAAGGTTCATTACCTATGTCAGGCGGATCAACTGGGGGTATCTTCAACCAAATTCCTTCGAACATGACACAGGGAGCAATCCCTGTGCAGGCTATGTTTTCCAATTTTGGGAGTCATTTGATGATGCAAAAACAGATGCAATTTCCTCTTGTTAGTCATGGCCATGATGTCTACCAAAATCCCGGCCAACAACCCAACTTTTCCTAGCAACCTGGTGCTAGTCTGTAAGGTAGCTAGAGAGGTAGTGGGGGGGGGCGAGAGGGCCCATAGTGATAATAGTGGAGGCCATTCAATGTAAGGTGGACTAGGTCCACTATATTATTAAATAAGGCCCACTATGGTTTTTAGATATAATAAAGGGGTAGTTAGATGTAATAAATGTAAGAGGACTTCTTAGAAGGTTCTACTTCTAGAAGATTCCTCCTCTAGAATGTTCTTAGGTGTTGGTAGCACTATATAAAGAGGTTCAAGCAATGTAATAGGATATGAAGATAATTTTTGTATTTGGAGTGGTAGCTCAATAGAAGGATGCCCCCTCGAAGAGGCAAGTGAACATGAGAGGATCCCTTCCATAATAGGATCCATTGTATGGTGTTTCTCTACCTCAAGGGTTTGGCAATAATAAAGTGTGGTTTATTCTATATCACTTTATGGATCTATTGTGTATTCAGTATTTTTGGTGATTATATTTGTAGATCTATTCAGGTTCTTAACAAGTGGTATCAGAGCACTTTCCTTGGCAAACATTGTGGGCAAATATTTTTTATTTTTGCAGATTTGTTTTTCGGAGAAGAAAAAAGAGGGGCCGCGACATTCCAAAACTTTTATGTGTATTTATGTGAAAATTTTGTAGAAACAGGTTGTATATCTGAAATCCTCTCAGAAAAACACCCAAATTTAAACAAAAAAACCTTTGAAACAGAGTCCGGGAAGTCAAGATATTGAAGTTTTAAAATCTACAATTTTTCAGGGTTTTTTCATGGACGACGGCGCAATTTTTTTATTTATGTAGTAGTTGGAGGATGAATTTTCCCAAAAAAATTACATATCTGAGTTCCTCTCACAATTTCACCCAATTTCAAAAAAAAAAAAACTCTCGAAACAGAGTCTGCGAAGTGAAGTTATGAGCATTTTAAATTCAACAGTTTTTCAGTGTTTTTCCTGAAAAATACGCGATTTTCTGTTGTAACTTATTGTTCTATTTTTTGGGTTTTTTCATGATGGTTGTGGGACTAAAGAGTTCATAGGGTGCTCAGATGGATATTTCCTCTCAAACCCTCAAAGAAATTTTACAAATTACTGAAGCATTCAAATCTCAATTGTATGACACATTGGATGTCAAATTGGATGGCCTCACAAACTACCTCAATTATAGTTTTCGTAGTATTCAAGATTCATTGGATAGAATGCAAGAAATATTTCTTATGGTGGACATCATGGATGAATATAATCAAGAAATATATGCTTGGTAGGATTTGGAGGCTGATTGCAATGATTGGTATATGGATAGTTGTCATTTATGGGATGACAACCACTTTCATATTTTATTTGATAACTCTAATCCACCTTCTATAGAGAGTATCAATGTGACAAATCAAGAGCCAATGATTATTACCAGCATCCATCCTACATATTCTACAGTGATATTATTCATTCTTGATTCTACTATGACCATTTTCCACTATGTGGATGGATCTTCTTATTTGGATCCACATGACAAGTGTCAGTCTTTAGAGCATCATTTTCAATTGGTTATTGGGTGTTGATATCTTCCATGTGGGGTTCACATGAGAAATTGGACATGGGACCTTGGTTTACAATGGCAATTGGACTACTTCAACATGGTGGCTTCCATTTCTCAATGGGACCATGGTTCTCTAGTCTACTTCAACATTGTGGTCCACACTTATCCATGGGACCCTAGTATATGGTTATACATCAAGCATTGCGGACAACGCTTTCATAAGGGGGATGGAATGTAAGGTAGCTAGAGAGGTAGTGCAGAGGGGCCAGAGGGCCCATAGTGATAATAGTGGAGGCCATTCAATGTAAGGTGGACTGGGTCCACTATATTATTAAATAAGACCCACTATGGTAGTTAGATATAATAAATGTAAGAGGACTTCTTAGAAGGTTCTACTTATAGAAGATTCCTCCTCTAGAATGTTCTTAGGTGATGGTAGCACTATATAAAGAGGTTCAAGCAATGTAATAGGATATGAAGAGAAACATTGTATTTGGACTGGTAGATCAATAGGAGGATGCCCCCTCGAAGAGGCAAGTGAACAGGAGAGGATCTCTTCCATAAAAGGATGTGTTGTATGGTGTTGCCCTACCTCAAGGGTTTTGATATAATAAAGTTTTATTTCTTATATATTGTCCTTTGGATCTATTGTGTATTCATCATTTTTGGTGATTATATTTGTAGATATATTCAGGTACTTAACAAGTCAAAATCCAAGTCCCTCTTTTCATGTAAATACTCCGCAACAAAAACTACCCTTTCTGGAAACCCTACATTTTTCAGACTTATCAATATTGTTAAATGACCTGATCTGTCATGATCCACATTGTCCCGCCATGTCGACTAAGTTTCCTTGGATATTCTAAAATTTGAGGGCAAGCTTGGTGAATATCCAGGTGATCATGTGACTACCTTTCACTTGTGGTGTTCATCAAACTCATTGAAATATGACTTCGTTCAGTTGTGTCTTTTTCAATGCACTCTTATAGGGGGTGAATTGAAGTCGTATATCAAGCTTGACATCTCGAAGTAATCTTACTTTAATAACCTGGTGATGGTTTTCTTGAACTATTTCCAATTTCCAATGAGATACGACGATGACACCGAGTTGCTAGACAACTTCGGGCAGACTAAGGCTGAACATATCTTGGATCATATCCGAGAGTGGCAGAATAAAAAGAGTTTGATTAAGGTAAAGATCCCTCCTGTGTTCTTGCTTGAGTGGTCTTGATGTCTTTGGTTCCTTGTGTGTCCAAAGATGTAGCAACGTCTAGGGTGGTTTATGAGGAAGAGGCTATTATGAAAGCCCAACAGCTAGAACTGATTTACTCTCAGTCTGGCATGCTTTATGATATCTTACCCGATGTGCCACAGTCAACTCTCGATAAGGCCAAAACAAATTTGGAGCCCCACGTTGATGGCATAGTGGGCTCAACACAAAGCAAGTCCACGGATTTGTTGTCGAATCAATTATAGAAATTATTGATTCAACAAACTGTGGCCAGCCAGACTTCTAGTTCGGTTGCCCCGACAACCAAGACATTGGATGTACACAGTGTACGATAGAAAAATCCCAAGGCCAACCAGCAAACCGAGGGAAAGAAGAAATAGAGAAACAAGAAGGGTAAAGGGGGTAAAAATGCTGCTAACAATCATAGGGAGGGAAAAAATGAGATGAGGAAGGTGAAGTATCTGTGTAAGTTTTGCACAGACGACCACTTAACTCACCTATGTCCTTGGCTTGTAGAAGCCCATAAAATACTAGCACAACAACATCATGTTGTGTTTACTAACCCTTTTCCACAAGGGAAAAATCTAGCTCAGGCTTCTACATCCATGAGTGCGGCTGGGGGAAATCAGGGACCCCTCGTGCCTACTCCTAACAACCCGACCATGAACATTTACATGAGGAACGCCAATGCTCATTTATCAACCAGGACTCATGACTACGGAATGCCATAATACGTTGAGAAGGGAAATGAGGCCTCCAACGCATTGACTCCTCTTCAAATTGAGAAGATAGTGGGAGAGACAATGACTCACATCCCTAAAGGTGTGTTTAAGAAGGATTCCCATAATCCAACTGTGAGAACCTCTATGAACTACTCTTTCATGGAGGATATGGCATAGATCCCTAGTGGAATGTCTGCTCTGGAGGTTCTCCAAAGTTTCCCCTCACAAAGAAAAGCTTTGTTGTCTACCTTGGGAGTGGTAGAGACTAGTAGCTCAAAAACGATCATTTTCAATCCAACCAACCTTAAACCTCGTATTCCACACCACATCGCCTTTCAGATAGTAGGGGAATATACCAAGAAATCATTGACATGGTACATTTTCCATATGGTGGTTGATTAGGTTCCTCGAATTGCATGATTTAGTTGGCATGTTGGAAGGCCATTGGCCATCCTGAGTTGTCTTTGTCACCTAATTTGCTTACGAATTTTGATGATCGATCATTCAGACCTCACGGTATAATTCCTTCTTTCCCCATGCAGTTAAAGGCCAAAACTGTGTGCGTCGAGGTTGAATTAGTTGATGCGCCTATCGACTACAATCTTTTTTTAGGACGAAACTGGACATACGCAATGCATGCGGTTGTAGCCACTATTTTTTGGGTCATATGATTTATGCACAAGGGTCGGATTATAATTGTTGATCAGTTGTCCTTATCTCATCCTAACCCTTCATCGATGGATTCTATGGTCTCGATGATTGACAACCCCCAGCCTGGAACTGTTAATTTAGGTGTCATATTGTTTCCATCGTTGATGGGAACTTTTGATTATCTTCCACCTTCTAATGATGTAAGGCTTATTTCGGCTGTTCTCAACCAGCCGAGGGCTGTAATTTTCAAGTGTCATCTTTTAAAACGAGCTAATTTCATGACCCATGGACTTTACCTTCCCCATCAGCTTCTATAGAAGGGATAGGGCACCTTGGCATGCTCATGCCATTATCCACGACTGAGGTTGCGTACAACATTGTACAGCAAGGCTCGGCCAACCCCGATCTAGCTCCCCCATATGAGCTAGATCCAGTTCTCGAGCATATTTGGGCTCAAGATTCTCTCACCACTCAGGATCCTTTAGACTTAGTCTTTCCATCTGACGAAGTGATTCTAGAGGAAATGACTATTCCCGATTGACCTTGGGATGATCTTCAGCATAGATCTTATTTTCTTCTCGAGCTTAAGAGAATAGAGGAAGGAAAGTTTGTTTTGACCAAGAACGGAGATAGCCCTTGTCCTATTAACCCTTTGGCTACGCATGGAGTATACACCGAGGGAAGCATGGCAAGAATTGTTGTAATGATTCCCATCAATATCTCCAAAACTACTAGTGTTGTGGAGAATTTCTTCATCGGAGCAGATTTCTCCCCCAAAGAGATTAAAATTTACACCGAGTTGTTTAAGGAGCTCCATGACATTTTTTCTTAGTCTTACGAGGAGATGCCAGGAATCAACCCACAAATTGTCAAACATGAAATCATGACTTATCCTGATGTCAAACCAGTCTGACAGAAGCTTCGTCCGGTCAATCCTCTAAAAGGGGCGGCGATCAAGGAAAAAGTAGAGAAACTACTCAAAGTCAGTTTCATCTACCCCGTACAATTGATAGAATGGGTATCAAACCTGGTTCCTGTCAACAAGAAATAGGGCATGATTCGTGTTTGTATGGATTTTCACAATTTGAACAAATCTTGCCTGAAAGACAATTTTCCAACCCCGTTTATTGATCATATTGTCTATGTGTGTGCGGGTTGTGAGGTCTTTTCTTTCATGGACGGTTTTTTGAGATATAATCAAATTCAAATCAAACCCGGGGACCAATATAAAACAACTTTTATTTTTCCTTGGGGTACCTTTGCATATTGAAAGATGCCTTTTGGCCTAAAGAATGTTGGAGATACCTTTCAGTGGGCCATGTCATTCTCTTTTCACAACCTCAAACACAATGCCGAGGCATACCTTGATGATCTAGCATCATGTTCTTGCAAGAGATCTGATCATCCCACCCATTTACAACTAATCTTTGAGCGATGTCGCTACTATCGGATTCTCTTGAATCCTAACAAGTGCAGTTTTTTCATGATGTTGGGTTGTTTATTAGGTTTCATAGTGTCGACAACAAGGATCATGGTAAATCCTCTCAAGGTTGAGGTGATAGTTCAATTTTCTCCCTCATGCAAAATACCCCAGCTTCACTAAAGGGTTCATGCGTCTTTTGAAAAAGGGGGTCCGATTATGTTGGGATGAAACATCTCAATGCTCCTTTGAAGGGTTGAAACGTGCTCTGATGTCTTCCCCTCTACTACAGCCTCCTGATTATAAAAAATATTTTTTGTTGTATTTGGTTGTTGTGGAATCGACCATTGGCATGGTCTTGGTCCCAGTGGATGACACGCTCAAAGAGCACGTTATCTATTATATTATTCGAGGCCTAGTTGGATCAGAACTCAACTAATATCATGTTGATAAACTTGCTTTGGCAACGATTCATGATGTCCAACGGTTTTGTCACTATATATTACTTCGCAAGACCATCCTCATTTTCATCGTCAACCTTTTCCAATATGTGTTAGCACGATGGTTCATTGGCAGAAATATCAGTATATGGATAATTATCCTACAGGAGTTTGACTTGGATTTTGTCTTTGCTGAGCTAATTTCAGAACTACCAGTCGAGTCTCGTGATATTATGCTTGAAGAGTCACCTATCAACGAAGATTTTTTCTAATTTCATCTTTGGACCCCTGGTATGGAGATATACTTTTGTATATTCGTACTTTGAAGTGCCCCACTTCTGCTTCTCGCGATCAACGTCGACGAATACGACACCAAGCCTACAATTATCTTATTCTTGTTGAAACTTTGTATCGTTGAGGTGTAGATTTCATTCTTCAACGATGTCTTACCCACGAAGAAGCAGAGCTCGTGTTGAACAATTGTCACACTGGAGCATGTGGTGGTCATCTGTCTGGGTTGGAAACAACCCAAAAGATTCTATGCGTAGGATACTTATGGCCCTCATTAAGAAAGGATTGTGTTGAGGCAATCAATAAGTGTCACCCATGACAGATCTTCTATCACAAGATGTCGCTACACCCTGCTTCTATGTTTCCAGTCATTGTTGTTAGTACTTTCACCAAGTGGGGGATTGATTTCACTACATGCCACCCAGCTTCTTCCAGGGGTCATCGCTATATCATCATAGTGGTAGATTACTTCACTAAGTGGGTAGAAGCTATATCGACATTTAATAATTATGGGGAAATTATTTCCATTTTTGTTTTCAGTCAGATAGTAGCAAGATTCGGTATCCCGAAGGAGATTGTCACTGACCATGGAAGTCACTTCCAAAATAAAATGATGATTGAATTAACATCAAATCTTGGGTTTAAACAAGAAAAAATTTCACCCTATTACCTGCAAGATAATGGTCAGGTTGAAGCTGTGAATAAGTCTCTCAAGACTATTCTTTAGAGAACGATCAATTCGGCCAAGTTAAATTGGCATTTGATGGTATATTCGATGTTGTAGGCCTACCGAACTTCTATAAAGACTACCACCGATTTTTCACCTTTTCAATTCATCTAAGGGCTGGAAGAAGTCTTACCTATTGAGTGTCATATCCCTTATTTAAAGTTGGTAGTGGGACTACTGCCCGACACTACACTACTTGAGTAACGCCTTCTACATATCGAGCAGCTTGATGAGCAACGTCGTGATGCAACCTTGGCTAATAAGGATCATAAGAAATGAGTCAGTTGTTAATATGATTGGTCCATTCGCCCTCGAATTTTATTCGAAGGCGATCTTGTCCTAGTCTATGACCAAGACAGATATCCCCTGGGGGTAGGAAAGTTAAAACCCATGTGGTTTGGACCTTTCATTGTGAAATAGGTCTTGGAGAAGGTTGATTACCATCTGGTTGATTTCAAGGGAAATTCTTTAGCAGATCCTAGAAATGGGCTCTACCTTAAGAAGTACTACTCTTAGGGCGGTCACCTGGGTGGATTCTTGTATATATGTATAGTATTTTATACATTTTTTTCTTTTTCATTTTGTGGACGTGTAGTTATTTATGTCTTATTTTTCACTATGGAATATGTCAATTGAATCGAAGGTTTACTTTAGGTTCATAGATGGCGCTAGTCGACACACTCGGAGGCTTTCTTCTGTAGCTTGGGTGGTTTTCACACCTAGAGGCCAGTTTCTATCTTTCGAAGGTATTTGTCTAAGAGACACAACCAATAATGTTGTTGAATACAATGCAGTGATATAATTTCTACGTGATGCTTTGTCACATGGAACTTCTCGCCTCCAGGTTTACTTAGATGCTCAACTGGTTGTGTCCCAGTTAAATTTGGTTTACTGCATTTATGATCCCACTCTTCACCGATGATTCCTTAGGGTACATCTATTAGAATGATATTTTGATTACATTACGTATATTCATGTTCCTAGGAGATTTAATCATTTAAGTGATACTCTAGCTAATCGAGTTTTAGATTGGCACGTTGCTCACATGTAAAAGAAAAAGAACACACATACACATGTAAATACAATTGTAAAAATTCCATCCATAAAACAAAAAATATGTATATGTGTGTGTGTGTGTGTCCAAAATAGTGTCATGAGTACAAAGTGGGAATGTAAGTCTCAAAATTTATTGGTATACATCATTGGGATTAAGCCCTAAAATACATAGTACAAAAAGTGCCTCTGGCACATAAATGGTCTGATGATATCTAAGGTCTAGGCATATTGGCCCTGCTATAGTGAACAATGGTGTTCGCAAGACGTCGGAATAACTAGACCTAGGTCTGAGGCACCCCTACTACATGTGGTTGCATCATCAGGGGGATATCCTCGATCTCAGCCATAGGAACTGCACGAGTGAGAGAAATGAGGTTCCTCTCTACTCGTCGTAGGACTCTATCAGCCTCTCCCACTAGGGTTCTTCCCACAACTGTCGGTCCTCCTGTTGTTGTTGGTCCTGCCTTTGGTCGAGGACGACGCCTAGTCCTAGAAAATTCTGTCGGTCGAACAGGTCCCACATCTGTACATAACATATTCACAAGTAAGTACTCTAACACACACATAAAAAGGATATATATGAAAATTAAAAATTTAATAACTTCAAAAAATATATGTTACTTATCTCTCCATGCTCCTTTCCAGGGGGAATGGGAATGTCTAGATCTCTGAGGAAGCTAATCCTTGCATAGGGATAGTCCTCTATGACTGGGATCTGACATGCCCACTAGTTGAAGAATTTGTTGTTGAAGGCCTCTTGGGTCCTTCCTAGGCCTTGTCTAGGAAGTAATACTAGCCACATGCACACTGTTGGGAAGGAGGAAATATTCCCCTATATTGTCTCTCTCGGGCTGAAATTGGGCACCCTCTTGAAGAATAAGGAACATAAAATGGTACCAAACCCAAAGTTCTTGTTGGTACGCCTACGCCACTTTGTGAGTTTTCTCTTCATGCATACTAGCATGGTAGTACTCCAGTAAAAAATGGTCACCTATAAACACTGAAATAAACAATGCATTTGTGCACGAGAGGCCTCATGGAGTGTTGCGGATCAAGTGATCTGCCCAATCATGAGTAAAATCACTCGCAAGGAGAGGCTGGTAATCTTGTGAATTGGCACTTGAGAACCTACTTTATTTGTACCAGCCTCACAGTGCATCATGATGTCGTCTTCAATGTTGTATGGCCCTAGAGGAAAAGTCCTCAAGTTAACCAGTTCCCCTCTCCTAGAGAGATCAGTCAAGAAGTAAATATCCTCCATGGTTGGGGTCAATGATTGACCCTCCATCATGAATGTCTTTGCATCTGGATGCCAATAATCTACCAAGGCATTGAGAAACCTCAGTTGTGCCCTCATGAACGGACACTGGAAGAATTTCCATAGGCCACACTATTTTAGCATAGAAACTGACACAGGGTCCTCCTCGACCAAGAGGTCCAACTCCTCATGTTCCCTCACTCTCTAGTGCACATACATCCTATCACACACAAAGTTGGAGAGGGTTTAGTCTCTTGTGTTTTATTTTTTCATTTCAAAAGGAGGTGTAAACGGGTCATAGTTTACACAGTCGCGTATATACTCAAGATGTTTATTACTCTTCCCAAGTACATATGCAGGTTGCCCTTGGAAAGCCCGCGTACACGCAGATGTGACCCTTTTTCAAGGGCATGGGCCTCCCAAAATAAAAATTAAATACAAAGGAATGAATTAAAAATTTAGAAGGGGGAATTTATACTTACTTGGTCTAAGTAGGAGGGTTTTTCGTCCACAGTATCTCCCAGAATTCATTTTTTTTACAACGGGGTTTTTTGACTTTTTGTTAATTTCCAAGTTGCAATGGTAAAATTGAGTTGTCCACCTCTATTTATAGACTTTTTTGGCCCTTTTTGCCCTAATTTGGTCCCTTTTTCACTTTTCCTGGCTTGGTGGCTATTTGATTTCTCTTTTGAGTTATCTTTCAATCATCCTAATGGACTCGTCCTTACGGTTTGGTGATATTTTGAGATGGGTTACTTTCACATAATCCCATGGTAAAAGTCATTTTTTCCAACTTTTGCATATAAGTTAGGTTTTCACTCCCATCTTTCTTCATATCGTTGTCTTTTCTGCTTTACCATAGGATCGATCCCACCGAAGTGCGACACAGAACCTTCTTTGTTGCTTTATAAGTGTCGTAATTAGGTGGTAGAGCCTACCTCTACATGGATGCCCTAGGTAGATCCTTTGCTGAATTTTGGCATCCATCCTATGAGTTTTGACTATAGGCTTGGGAGTCCTTGTTAGTCCCATCATGGTTACATATTGAAGCCTCATTCTTCTAGCTAATCATCATTCTTGGCCTTACCCTCGGGACTCCATAATGAGCACGCTTTGTTGTCTTTCAAGCTCACTTTAAATTTTGAAAGAAACATCCAAGGAGACTGTATTTATTCTTTTTGATATCCTATGGATTACTTGAGAAAAGTATCCCCCTGGGGTCTTCTTTAATCCCTTTTGAGACTCTAAAAAATTGAAAATATTGTCGAGCAATCTTGTTTCCCTTCATGTTCGCCAAATTCAAATTTGAAAGAACATCTGTCTGGTGGTAGTTTACCCCTTTTCGGTTTGGATGGCTAATTCTACAAATAAATGTATTCTCTAGGAACTTCAGTTCGCTAGAAGATTATTATCATGTGTAAGTTTAACCCTTTTTCGGGCTTGAGGGGCTAAATTTTCGAGAAAGGAACATTCTCTTTGGTTTTGGTTTATCTCTTTTTTGGGCCTTGGAGATTACTTACGAAAAAGGAACCCCCCCCCGGGAGTCCATAGTTAAGCCCTTTCCAAACTCCCTAAATATGAAAATATCGTCGAGTGACCTTGTTCCTTCACACTCGCTAAATTGGTCCAGAAGAACATCTACTTGGAATGAGATTAACCCTTTTTCCAGCCAGTGGATTATTGTCGAAAAAGGTACACCTCGGGAGATTCATCTCGTCGAGAGAGTTCTCCTCAGTTATATTTTATACTTTTTCTAGCTAAGGATACTAAACTTAGAAAAAGGTTGCGAGTCCATAGTTAAGCTCTTTTCATACTCCTTAAAATTGAAAATATTGTCGAGTGATATTGTCTTTGTCACACTCATTAAAACGGTTTTGAAAGGACGTCCTTTCAGTGCAAGTTTAACCCTTTTTATATCTGATTGGAATAATTGCGAAAACGGTACTCCCTGGAGTCTTATTTTGTGTTTTTCCAGACTCTCTAAACATGAAAAAACCATCGAGCTTTCCTTCTTTGGGCTCGTAAAAATTTACATGGAAGGAGTCTTGTTGTGTCATTCTTAATCGCATTGCGGGTCTCATATTTGCATCTTTGTCCTAATTTCGGCTCCATGTTGCTCTCAACTGAACCTTTAAAGCATTTCTTATACGCGAGCCTTGAAGAACTTTTTTCCTTTGCGATCTGACACCTTGACCCATGGAGGAATTTTCCCTGAGTGTCTTTATCCTTCATATGTCTCCTTGCCTTGAGAATGTATATATTCCATGCGCTTGAAACTATTTTTCTTGCTCGTGACACTCACTCCTCCTTTGTAACGTAGCATTCTTTTATTCTTTTTCAAGCTCGTTTAAAAAATGAAAAAGAAAAAAAATAAAATATTCCAAAAAGAGGGGACGGTAAATATACATTGTTTTTTCAGTAGCAAAGATAGTCATCCTTGGAAAAAGCACATCCTTATGTTTTTTCATCGAGAATTAGGATCTAGTATGACCTTAGGAAGTTTTTCTCACTACATAGAGTTGTGTCCTCCTCCATTTGGTTACTCTTCCAAACATATGGAGAGTTTGTGGTGCCTCATGCATCATAGTCTTATGTCAATATTACGTTGCCTGAGTCTAATCATCTTTCGTGTTTTTTTTCAAGGAAAGTTTTATCCAACCTAAGTCAACCTTTCTGCAATTCATCTCTTGAATTTCATGAGTCGGCCATCCCATGAGTCGAGTCAAGTCCAGATTCAAAATCAATGAAGTTCTCTGCCTAATCATCGAGATCCTCCAGTCTTTTCCCAGAGGCTTGTCGAAGACCTCAAAGTAGTGAGTCTTACACTCCCATTATACTCCTACTCGAGTTTTGAATATCTTCAAGTTGTTTCTCGAGCTATGGTGTTTTCATCTCCAGCTGTAAGCATCAATACTTCTTGAAAATGCATATTATATTGTACTTGAATATCATCAATTGATTTTGAGATGTATATCCACTGTTTATTGCTCATGGCTACACTTTATATAGAAATTTATATCACATGGATTTGCAGTGTACTTGATTGGAAGCCATGATTAGTTCATCCCATGCATGGGTATTCCCACCTCAGAGAGATAAGTATTGTTTTGCAGATGGCACCTCTCGAACTCTGGTCTCGAGCTCACTTGACTTCATGCATTCTCACTGGTAAAGATATTGTAATGTATTTTGGCCATCAGTTTATCTTCTAAACTCACACATTAGGGGTCATCTATTATATCCCTAAAATTTCATACTTATGCATACATGGCATTAGCCTTTTTACTTGCACAATTTTCCAAACTACTATTGAGAAACTCTATTTAAAAAACCATTTTTTGGATCATGTACGTGCCCTGTTGCACTACTTCCTACGTACATACGCTTGCTGCATGCTAGACAGTATGCGTGCATACGCTAGTTGCACACTAAACAACCCATGTTTACTTCCAAAAGTTGCAAAAAATAAAAAGTTCCAAGGAATTCAGCGGAGTTAACGGGCTATTGGAGGTTTCCCAACCAATTCACCTACTGTATCCCATCCCCAAACCAAATAAATATCCTTTTTTCATATAAAATGAGGTCTTGGGGTCTTATTCCAACATCAAGCATTAGAACGGTGAAACTTTTCCCAAATCCCTTTCCCTCCTTGCCCAAGTATTTGCAACCCTTCTGAGTTCTTGCCTCAACATTCCCTCTTTAACCTTTTCTCCTATAAAATCCCTTCCCTTCCCTTGAAGTGATCAGTTGATTGTGAGAGAAAGTATTGGGATAGTGCACTTGGAGAAACATTAAGAGGAGCCTAGACCAGGTTCGTGGAGCATTGGCCTACAAAGGTCTTAATTTTTGATATTTGGATTTCAATAAAAGAAACTTTTTCCTGTCCCAAATGATATATTTATGTCTTTCATTGTATTTATGCATAATGATTTATATCTAACCCTAATTGATGAGTAGAAATAGAATATTTGTAGCTTTTTTTTCCTAATTACTCTTGCATGTCACTTTTGAGAGGAGACTTGCAGCCTGGGAAGACTGGTAGTTCGTGTCTTGGTTATGAAGTTATAAATTTAAGGACTATTGATAATCTAAAGAATGTTAACCTTGGAAAAATCCATATCCCCCGAAGAGAAAAAGGCATACCTCAAGTTGTTTAAGGAATATCAATATGTGTTTGCATGGTATTATCAATACTTGAAAACATATGATACAAGGATCATTAAACACACCATTCCTATCAGACCTGATTTTAAACCTTTTCAACAAAAGTTGAGAAAAATTCACCCATCCCTTGAGCTCCTAAAATGAAAAAAGAAATTAAAAAAATGTTAGATGCTAAAATAATATTTCATGTCAGAAATTCGTCCTGGGTACCTAATTTAGTGCCCATCAAGAAGAAGTCAGGAGAAATCCTCTTATGTGTTGATTTTAGAAATTTAAACAAGGATTCGAAAAAATAAAATTACCTTGTGCCCCCTATGGAACAACTCCTGCAGAGTGTCTATGGATCTGATATTTTCTCACTTATGGATGGGTTCTTGGGATACAATCAAGTTCTGGTCTCGTAAGAAGATAGATTAAAGACAACATTCTAGACCTAGTGGGAAACATTTTCCTATAAACACATGCCCTTCGAGTTGATAAATGTAGGTGCTACTTTCTATAGGGTCATGGATGTAGAATTTATAGGATTTATCAAAAAATGTGTAGTGGTCTACCTATTTGATGTCACCATCTACTCCAATAACAGGTCAGATCACATTTCTCATTTGACACAGATTTTGAAAGGTGTAGGAAGTATGGGATATCTTTGAACAAAAAGAAGACTATTTTTGGTGTAGATGAGGGAAAAATCCTAGGCCATATTATTTCTAAATATGGAATCAATATTAAACCTAAAAGAGTAAAGCAAATTTCACAACTCCCTCTCCACCATAACAAAAAATCTATGCAATCTTTCTCCGAGAAGATTAATTTTGTAAAGAAATTTACTCCTGATTTTGCATAAACGATTAAACCATTGCAAAAAATGATACACAAAGATGCATATTTCAAATGGAGTGAGGAAGGAAAATAGGCCTTCAAAAAAATCAAGGTTTCTATCTCTCAATATCTTGTCCTATCCAACCTTGATTTCAACATAGATTTTTTTATTTATACCTTTGCATGTGATCAATCTCTGGCAACATTCTTGACAAAAAAGGATGATGATAACAGTGAATCCCATGTCTCATTTATGAGAACCAACCTACAAGGAATAGGGCTAAACAACCCTGCTATATATAAGAAAGCTTATGTTGTTTACGAGGCAGCAAAACACTTCAGATCCTATATCCTAAAGAACCATACGAAAGTTATAGTGCCTCACCCTGCAGTAAGGTCACTATTCACACCACAAGAAATGGGAGAGAGGAGAAGGAATTGGATGAATTTTATCCAAGAGTTTTATCTTGACATCAAACCAACAATTATAGTTAGATTCCAATGTTTGTGCAAACTAGTCGCAGAATCCGTAGACCTAGAAGAATGAGAAAATTTGGGATGGGACAATGAACTTCATTTGTGGTGCAGTGAAGTGTTATACACCCCACCCATTCAGGACTCTTGGTATGTAGATTTATCCTACCTCCTTCATCATGGCACATGCCCTGAACATATAAATCATAAGGAAAGGAGAGCCCTGAGATTAAAATATTCCCAGTACCAAACTATTAATTTTGTGTTGTTATGAATGAATTATGATGGAGTGTTACTCAGGTGTCTTGAAAAGAAGATGCAGAAAAGGTATTGAGAGAAATTCACGATGGCCCAACAACTGTAAATTTTGTAGGGGAAACCACTTCCCATAAAATATTGAGGGAAATATATATTGGCCAACTTTGTTTAGGGACACACATGCACCTATAAGAAAATGCAAAGTTTGTCAGCTTAGTGTTGGGAAAGAGAAAAGGGCATTTGTTCCATTTCAATCGGTAATCATCTCAAGACCTTTTGAGCAATGGGGAATAGATGTCATAGGGGAGATAAATCCAAACTCATATAAACAACAAAAGTACATATTGACTGCAACCGACTATTTCACACGATGTTCAAAAGCCATTCCCATTACCCATATTAATGAGAAAGCGGTGATCCAATTCCTGGAACATCGCATAGTACTAACAAAGTTTGGGGTACCTTTTGTTCTGGTTTTTTATAATGCGTCCTATTTTTTATTTACTCTTTTGACTGAATTTGATTTTGACAAGGGCATTATACTGAGATATTCTTCCAAATATTACCCACAAGGAAATGATGTAGAAAAATCAACCAATAAGAATCTAATAAGAATTCTTAAAAATATCATAGTAGAAAGCCGTAGGAATTGGCACGATGCACTTCATAATTCCATGTCGGATGATAGGGTAACTCCTAAATAATATCTAGGGAATTATCCATACCTTTTGGTCTATTTACATGAATCCATCCTCCCAACCAACCTATATCTTCCATCTCTACAACTTTCCCAAGCGTTTAGAGGTCAATCACTATCAAGCATGCAACAACAAATAGACACTCTCTTGATGGTTGAGGAAGAAAGGGAAAGCGATAGAAATAATTTTTCATCCCACCAGTAGTTGGTAAAAAGGTGGTTTGACAAGAAAAAAGATGGAGATAAAAACTTTGAAGTAGGAGACCTAGTTCTGAAGTGGGACAAGATGAATGTGCCTAAGGGGAAACACTCTAAATTTCAAAATGTATGGTTGGGTCCCTACCAAATTGTTGAGAAAATTGGGTTAGGCATATATCGATTGAAAAATATTAGGGGTGAGCTAGATACTCTCCTTGTTATTAGCCTATCCCTAAAAAGATTATTTTCCTAGTTGCTCAACGCAGCAAGTTTTGTACCATAGGATTTTTTGTTTTGGTTTGCTCTTATTTAATTTTTTATAGTTAGATTGGACTTTTTCAACTTTGTTTGAACATTGTTTGTTTCAATTTATTTTGGGTTTAGTTTTGATTTTGATTTTAGTTTGAAGGTTTCAATCTCTTTTGTTGTTTATCATATGTTATGAAGATTTTTGGTATGGTATTGAATATCTAAACTCATGGTGAAACCTGGTAAAACAATAACTCTCATCCTTATCATTCACCATTCAAAACAAAGTAGGGATTTATCATTCAACAAAATATCTCAACGAATATATTATTTACACTTATGTATACATATCAACCAATAAATGAAAAAGTTGTATTTCTTGTGGTTTGGAAATGTTGAAGGGAAGTTGGAATTGCAAGAGAGTATAGCCTATGTCTACTAGCAGATTTGGAAAGGATCCTACTGCTTTTAGCAAGGATACTAGAATAAGGCACAATTTTGATTCATTTTCTTCAAAAGAAATAAATATCCTCCCCCCTGACTTGTTCTTGGCACATTTTGAAATAAATGTTGTTGGAATATTCACCAATACTGAGAGGGGATGAATCAATATTGAGAACGTTTTACTACTTTTAATAAAAACATGTAATCATCAAGTTTATAAATCAGTTATCACTTATGATTACATTCAATATGTCATAAACATATAACCATAAAAAATGCATCACATCATATCCACATATACACAATACACCAAAGTTTTATGTGGAAACCCAAATGGGAGAAAAACATGGAATGATTTCTTATATATCAAAAGATTACATTAATAGCAAGAACTAACTTCCAAATTCTCCATCACCAACTGGAAGGAGGCTCCAATGTCCTATTTATAGGATCCAACCTGAAGGAAGCTACAACTCCCTGAATTCTCCAGCTCCAACTAGAATGAGGCTCCAACCCCCTAATTTGCAGGCTCCAACTTGGAGGAATCTCCAACTCCTTGTATTCTCTAGATCTAACTGGAAGGAGGCTCCAACCCCCTAGTTTATAGACACCAACCTAAAGGATACTTTGATCTCCTACCTTGCACGACCCTACTTCCCTGAAATATAAGTGTAGACTCAACATGTCACCAACATTGTCACTAGTAATCAACTTGTCACTGATAATCAACTTGTCACTGGTAATCAACCTATCATCCAATATATCACTATCATTGTTACTATCATTGTCACTGTATCTCTCATTGATATTGATATCCCATCATCAACATCATCATCAACTATAACTAGATCCACTCACATAGATCATATACCAATACCATCGTCAAGATGTGCATCAAACCATATGCTAAGACATGTGTGCCATATCTTCCATGTAACAAAAGTGTGTCATTTATATGCCTCAAACATGTGCCATAACATCCATCAACCATGTACTAAAGCATGTAACATAACATCCATCAACCATGTACCAAGATGTGCCTCAAACATGTAAACATATACCAAAGTACATCTCAAACTATGTGCCCAATATCCAAGATGCTCCTCAAACCATATGCCAAAAGAATGCCTTAAGCATGTGTCAAACCATCCAAGATATGCTTTAAGAATATACCATAACCATAACAATAGAACACATATAAAATATACCTTTAGTCATGTAGCAACATGGTGTATGTGATCATAGATCTGCATACCTTCCTCAACTTCAGCATCAAGAGAATAGCATCTTCATCAAATTTACCTCAGTCTCGCGGGACTAGTGTTTGGATTAATCACAAGCCATAACTTTAATTAAACATAACTCTATATATGCAATGAATAAAGGTATGAAACTTTTACCCAATATATTCAATATATTTTATGAAATTACTCCAAGTTTCACTCCCTGAATCATCCCTGAAAAGGAGTTATAGCGAAAATGGCAGACTTGTTGAATTATGTCTTATTCTGGATAGTAAACTTGTAGAGCATGCCACATGATGAATATTTGATATATGTTTTTGAAAATCACACAAAACATACTAAGGAATATAATATTTTCAATTCAATTTGTCTCATATAATTTGGATACTCTATGAACAAGTTATTATTGGTTTTCTCAGAACACATGTTTGAGACTAGTTTGAGGACTAGTCAAAAACCCTATCTTCCACAGAGTGTATCTCCAAAAATACAATGAACCAAAAGCTGAATTTTTTTCCACAAGTACCCTAATATGTCTTCTCATTAGCCTCTTATTTTCACGATGGGAATCATTCTATAAAAAAATATTATAGTGAAAATGGTAATATTACCTTTAAATAACATACCTTAGAACTCATCATCACAAGACTTCATCCTCCCTTGGAATTTCTCCCTTATTCACTTAATATAACATTTGAAATTCGCCTTAGATATCCTTGTTTACCTCAAATAAAAATCACTTGAGTTGATGTAACAAATGAACTCCTAGTTGTCTTATTTATACAAGATATGGCGCCCTCTTTTTAGGACCGACTTGCCCAAGTAAAATTCAAAATAATTTTTAATGATTATTCCATTGGGGCTGAATTTACCAACAATATCCTTAATATTTATTTCAATAATCATTTCAATATGGATAACTTGTAACTTATTTTTTGAAACAAATTTTCTTCTTTTAATTAATTTGAGGCTGACTTTTCACTTCTCGTTACAATTTTTTAGGGATTCTTAACCATACTTCAAGGCTTCTATCTTCAAGAGGGAATATCTCTTCAACCACGAGGAACCACATGGAATACCACCTACCGTTGGAAATGACATGAAGAGGAATATCAATCTATGAGAGTTTTGAATGCATTAGTAGAGTCCATCATCCTCTTTTTACTCAAACAACTTCAGGCTTCATGACCACATCTTTGGGATTCTCGTACACTTCTTCAAAGTGTCTACACGTGAGGGCCATGCTTAAATCTACTCCATAAGGGGATCACTTTGGAGACTTATTCAAATTCACTCATCACTTATATATTCTTCCAAACTTGATTGAGGGATTCTTCTAAGGTTGACCGGGGTTGGAAGCAATGACAACCAACTATCCAACAATCTCCCCCTTTCGCATTGATGGCAACACTAATACTCTACCTGTGACCAATGCTTCCAATATTTCTCTCCTCGTGTTTCTCTCCCCCTTTTCCATTAATGAAAAATGGTAAATCTCTTTGGGGTTACTTCCCTTGTCTGGATGCTTTTGATCTTTATCTTATGATATTCATCTTCCCTTTTTATATCAATAACAAAGAGTGGCTCCCCCTGACAGTATACCTTCTATAAACAATATTTATTTGTCTTCATGTGCTCCCCCTATCTTCATGCCTCTGATATATCTTTTCTTCTTTTCTTCTTTCTCTTCTCCTTTGACATTAAGGGTAACTTCCTTTGACAATTTCTCTCCCCCTGTTTTCTTTTGCAAGATTTCATGTAGATCAATGTGGGGCTTCCTATATATGTTTTATTTCCTCTCTTCTGCTACTCTTTTTCCATTGGTGCTTCCTGTTACTGTAATCTAGTGATATATATGAAAATAATTCATGTTAAGATTCCTTCATTACTTGACTTCAATTTTTTAAGCCTTGTCACCTTCACTGAACTAGCATCGATGACATAATCAAGCAATAATATTCTATTGACAATATAACTCTTCTTAATGTTTTTTCTTTGTCAATACGCTTTACTTCTGAGTCATGTGCTTTACAATGAGTCCATCTTCCTTTCTGCAATTCCTTTCAATATCATGCTTTCATCCATTGTTATGTACCTTATCTGATTTATGTAAAGTATTGTCTTCTAGACTTACCACATATCTCATGAATTCATTTTTATCCATGTGTCATGGAGTTGTCAATGACTCTACTACACACAATGTTGACCCACCGGTCACTTTACACTTTTGAAGAATGTTGTTATATGCATTCAATAATGATGTTGTGGAAATTGAGTATGACTAATGGCGGGTTATGTATTCAGGAAAAATGATATAGTATGGTTAAATATGTGGATGGTGTTGCTACTACTTATGACTTCCATCTATGTGAAGAACCATGGGGGCAGTAGGAATGATGATCAAAAGGATGGAGGAGAAAGTTTGTGATCTTTTACAAATACCAGTTGATTAGGTAGCATCAAGTAGGTTGATAATATCCATAAAGGTATGATTTTTGTTGCTTCCAATGTTGAACGAAATTGAGGTAAGAATTCCCTCAGTTACTTGTTTTAATATTTAAATTGATATGTAATGATTTAAGGCCTAGCGTATGTAAATGGTTTTGATGCTAGAATGCATTTATATCATTATTAGTTTCATATTGTGTTATGATTGGTTATGGGATCATAACCATATCAAATCTTGAAGACTCGTGAGCCTAGTGTTGTAATATTAAGAACACTAGAATGGTGTTGTGCATTGAGGGCAATGCCAAAATAAGGGGAGGGGGATGTAACACCCCAGTTTTGATCCCTATGAACTAGAATGTATTATGTAATTTTGACTTAGGTCGGTGATCCGGTAAAGTTAAAAGGGGGACAGAGTGTCTAGGAAATGTAATACTTTGAATATATTAATAAAATACATCACTAGTTGTAGAATAGACAAAGACAAAAGCGATAGGGGGCTATGATTCCACAAGAGAAGCGACTTAAGGGGATAATTCTTTTTATTATATTTTATTTGCCCATATTTGTTTTAATTAATAACAGTGGTTACATGAGCTTCCTGGGGGTAGGCCATGTGGTGCTTGGTTCTTGTAATTATATAAATTGTTTTTTGCATTGTTTAGGGGCTCACATGTTCACTCTTACACTCTTTCTTTGGGGTTCTTGTTCATTCACTCTAATTCACGTGCTCTTGGTTTTGGGTCATGGAAACAAATGGTTGGAGCTAGAGAGACATTACTAGATGGTTGTGAGGAATTATTGATCATTCCAGGAGGTAATGGATGCATGTGGGCATGAGATTGATGGTATTTATGAAAGAACTATCCACACCTGAGAATCCTTGGAGTTTCCAGCATAGATATTTCCTGACTCGTAGCACTGGATCATTGGAGAGAAATGGAACAACCTGAGGGACTACATGGCAGAGAAAGGGGTTCATTTCTTTGGGTTGTGTAGGTTGAAGGGGAAAGAGACCTAGAAATTATTACTGTTGTATGGTTTGGAAAACATGAGATCTTGTTAGCTAACTGGTATTTTTTTAGATTTGGCCTAGGACTCATCCTTGTGGATTCATATACATGGCTCGGGGGTGACATGTTGTTGAGAGTAAATGAACAATGATGTCTATGGTTGGGAGGAACTTCCTTGGTCTGTAGCCAGTTGGTGAATGTTTACTGGGAAAGATAAGTTCCCTTTGTGTTTTCTATATAATGTACATCCCATTGTGTATTATTATTATTATCTCTGAGATATGTGTTTATGTTATGTATGTTACCGATTATTTCTTTTCATGGCATGGATAAGCATTATTTTATGTTGTAGCATGAATCTTGATTATTGCATGTGTGTTTATTGCATTCTTTCATGCTTGATTTCGAATCAATTATTATCATATTTCAAAATCCGTTTTGAAGTGAGGTTTGAAGTAGCATGGCCAGCCTATGGGTGGTTGAGTACGTTACAAGCACATACCATGTCACGAAAGATTTCCTGGTGTTTTTGGAAAAATGGGAAGAGAAAAAGGGGTGTTGAAACATGGTGATTATTGAGCCGCATGAAGAACAAAGATGAAACAAGAAGTTTATGTATGGGTAGTAACTTGAGGAGGTATCTGCACAAGAACCGACCTATAGAGAGGAGAGTGCTCAAGACAATAGTTAGAGGGAAAATCAGGAAAGTAACACATGCACTTCCTAAGTTTGATGTTGTGCAACAAAAGCAATTCTTATTCGATGCACAAAAGGCAATTGAAATACCTGCATGCGAATAGTTATGATGAATGGCCGAGATACCTACACATGAAGAATTTTGATGTGTGGAACATGAGGAATCACAATGCAACGCTTACCCAGAGACTAACTTGGAGAATCAGGTAAGTGAATTCTTGCACCGTTGTCTGAAAGTGTTGGGTGGTCCTATGACTACCAAGAAATTAACGCACATGTTGACGAGGTGGATTGAGGAAGGTGATAATGAGACTTTTGTCTCTACCCTACTAACGAAACATGGCACGCACCATGTCAGTTGGATTTGATGGGAAAACCAAAGCTAGTGTGGTTTCCCATTCAACTCAGGATCACAAATTAATACAAGATCTATCCCATTGGAAGACTAGATAAGTCGAAGTTAACATTTATGGGGTTAAAAAAAGTAGACTTTGAAGTAATCGAGATTATGGATTATTTGGACCCCTATACATCTCTTCTTGGAATTGATTTGGAATCCAATTACAATTTCATATTGAATCTAAATTGAAAGTAGAATTCCTTTGAAATGGACACCCTACATTTCATTGCTCTGTTTTATCCAGCCAGGGGTGACAGATACAATGAAACAGTAAATGAAGATGGACAAATCTTGATCATTGAGAATATATACAACATCACAAGGTGTAAGGAGGATTATGTAAACCCAACATCTGATGGGAAGTTGAGCTAGAGTAGTGTCTTCTCATATGATAGGATGTGATAACATGATGGAAGAAAATCTATCTTAAGTGTTGAATAGGAGATGCGCAAGAAGTGTACTGGGTTGGAATGGAGCTGCATGACCTACTAAGGTTTGATGGGACAAGATCAATAGATACATTTGTAGTGCAAATGGAGAACAGTGTGCCTGATACCTAGAGGATTTGGTCCATGGATGTAGTAGTGAAAGGGACACGTGCGCTAGTGGGAAATGCATTGTGCAAACTTACAGGATTGGGTGTAAGTGGTAGAATGCATCAAAGTAAGGTTCCATCTCTTCAATGAATTTGAATTAGTAAGAAGGTACAAGGGGACCGAGGATCCCCAAGAACACAATTAGTTCTATGAGTGGCATTCAACAACTAATAACATTCCTCAAGTGCAGTGGGTACATAGATTTGTCCACACTATAGATCTGGTTCTAGAAGCTAGTACATATAGGAGGATACTAGGAGGAAAACCAAGGACTAGGAAAAAGTGAGTAATCTATTCTGTGCAAAATTCAATTTTACATCAGAGGTCCCCACAAAGAAAGACATATTATTGAAGATCAAGAATTTTATATTCAATTAGCAACCCAAAGACACTGCGAAGAAGGTAGTTTGTGCCTATCACAAACTAATGATGAAGTTAAGTCATCTAGTATACTGCTAGAAAGTATATAGCAACAATGCATAGGAAGAGGAACCTTGGAACTTATTCCATGATATTCCATGTACATATGGATGTGTTTTCCATTGCACTTGGTTCAACGCTCGTGCAGCTAGGAGAGGACAAGATTGATCTTCTGATCTACGTTTCTAGAAAAAATTTAATTTATTCTGAAATAAACTATACAGCGAGAGAGCATGAAGGAATGGTGATGATCTATGCCTTGTATAAATTCAAACACTACGTGCTCAAGAATCCCTTCAATTTTTTCACTAATCATTTAGCACTAAAATGTTTGGTGAACAAGATGGTGTTGGTGGGAAGGATATGCAGATGGTTTTTCTTCTTCCAGGAGTTCAAGTTTGAAATAGTGTTCAAACATGAAAAGAATAATGTGGGGCCCAATAATCTATCAAGGATAGAGTTAGGGGAAGCTAGAAGTAGTCTATATGATTAGCTACCCAACACAAAACTCTTTAGGGTTGAGGCAGTGCCAGATCAACTTGAAAATATCATATCATACCTTACAACAAGTAAGGTGTTGGAATATCACACCCATGAAAAACACTGACAATCGGTGACCCGGGGCATCACCAATTGATTGCAAGGCAGTTATACAAAATTGGTGTAGATAGGATCCTGCGCTGGTGTGTGTTGGAGAATGACCGTGAAATGGTGCTCTACAAGGTGCATGAAGGAATAGTTGGTGGATATAACATAAGTAATGAAATTGCATGAAAAGTGTTGTGCACAATACTATGGTGGTCATCGTTATTTGAAGAGTCTAAGGATTATTGTAAGTGTTGCGACATTTTCCAACAGATCGGGAAGCCATCAAGGAAATATGAACTACCACTTTTTCTAGTCACCATGCTAGATCCACTTTAGAAGTGGGAAATTGAATGTATAGGGTTGATGAATCCCTTAGTGCATAGAACCAATGCACAATATATTATCACCGCAATGAAATACTTAACTCGTTGGGTAGAATCTACACTGGTAAAGGATTGTACTGCAAAGACTACTACACAATTCATCACTGAGAACATTATCACTAGGTTTGTATGTCCAAAGATATTAATGAGCAATAATGGAGCACACTATATCATCCAGGATCCATCATCAGAAGAGAACATTATATCATCCACAAGCCAATGGCATTATCAAAGCATTCAACAAGATATTGGATCATGTGTTGACCAATGTAATCAATGTACAACACGAATATTGGGATCAACGGATTACAACAGTATTATGGACATATAGGACTACTTGCAAGAGATTGAATAAACACATGCCATTCAGCTTAGCCTATGGAAAATAAGTCATAATTTCATTAGAATTTGTGGTACCAAGTCTCAATATTACAGTTGTGACACAGATGTTGGATAACCAATCATTGAAAATACGGTTGGATGAGTTATTAGAATTGGAAGAGGATCTATTGATTGCATGACACATCCATATGGTGGAGAGACTGAGACACAACTCCTAGCATGATCACAAAATTTGGCGTAAGACTCTACAATCAGGATCCTTGGTATTATTGTATGACAAAAAATTCCTCACGCACCCAAGTAAGTTGTGCATGTGTTGGTTATGAACCTTAAGGATTGTGTTCATTGACAAGGCTAGAACAACAAAGTTGGTGATGATCCAAAGTCAACCCCTCAAAGGATTGATCAATGGTAGTTGGTTGAAGGCATATTATGGTTCTCAGGGGTCGGATGTGCCATGAATTGATGAATTTTTAGTGTTAGAGTAGTGTAGGATTTAGGTAGGTAGGAGTAAAGGTAGTTATAAGTGTGCAACGATAAGTGGGATAGGATATATCTAGGTAATCCATGAGACAATATAGGCTATACATATGCATACTTAGAAGATTCATAAAATTTTGAGGTTTAATTGTCGAAGTAAAGGATATAGGATAGGACAACTGGATATGATAATACACATGGACCAATAAGGTGGTGAAGAGATAAGTAGTTGGGATATGACAGGTCACAAGGACATGAGGAACAAAAATAATTATGGAAGCATTTACCAATGGGCACATCGACAGTTATGGAAATACAGAAAATCATTGATAAACATTAATGATGGGAACAAATCTGAGTGGACATATAGGAAAGTGAAAATAATGGAGGGAGGTTCCCACACAAGTACTTAAAGTTCCCACTACACCATTACACAACTATTCATCGATTGTAGAGTTCAGAGCGGCCAAAGAGCCAAGTGGAGTGAAAATTGAGCAGGTCTGCGTCAAGTGTTCAGTGTGTGCAACCCTTACAATTCATAGTTGGGAAGATGATATATATCATAGTTCAGGAGCGGTGTGTGGGAGTGTAGTAAGTTATTTGATCCAAGAGTTGACTAGAGAAATGGCCTCAAGAAACAAGACGCATGTGCAACCTAAGGAAAATGTTGTAAAGGAAGAACAAATTATCGTGGTCAAGATATCAATCTAGGTGCACATCCGAGAACCTATCTTAGACATGGTTCCCAACCTCGAGTTCATAGACTACGTCATATAATACAAGGCATTCTTCCCTAAAATATGCTTCAAAGCTTTGGTAGAAATCCTTGAAGGAGGAAAGGTGGTCACCAAGCCATGGAAAAATCCCATCTACAAATTAGGGATTATGACATTATTGGATGTCCCTCACTTTAGGCACAAACCGAAAATCAACTCATGTATTCATTTCTTACTCAACAAGTTGCATGTAGGATTCCTTTAGCTAGACCACACATATCCAATCGACATATAAGTATTGTGCCAAGTCGCGAGCCTTCCCAAAATAGGGGAGGATCCTACTGATAAGATGCCTTTCATGAAGAGTTGTAAAAAAAGTATGGTACACAGAGAGGAATGAGAGGAGTAATTATTTCATCTATCAACGATGACCGAGTTCATTTTTCCACGTAGCTACTTGCTTACAAGTTGATGTGCAAGTGCCAGAAGGATGAGTGCCCATTGGGGGTAATCCTAGTAGCAGAGTGACATGTCCAGGGAATCAATATGTTCTGATATCTATACTTAATTAATGATTTTATTTAGGAGTTTTTGGATGCACAGGATTGTGACACGGAGTTTCACTATAGTTAGGTGTTACTCCTACTCGTAATGATAGTGTGGTAACCACCACTGGGTTGGGAATATAACACCCAAGTGACTTAATCTTTCCCTATGCCCAAATTCAATGAGCTTCAATATAGCATAGACAAGAATATCCAGAGCGAGAACAACATGGCATTCCAGCTATGGTACATTGAAATGATCTAGGAAACTACGAGAGTATTCCACATATTGCACAACATCATTGACAAGTATGAGTATTATTTTCTATTTGAATATGATTTTCATAATGTTTTCATCACCCCACTCGCAGATCAACAAACTCCTTCCAAAATCCTCCCCTTTTGCATTATTGAGGAGGACATTAAAAATGTGGTCATGCAGTGGAAAAAATCACTATGACCCATTCCAAACGAAGACATGGAGATTTTGGAAACATGGATCGAGAATAATAAGGAGTGGAAACTAGTAGAGGAATTTGAAGGGGCATGTAAAGAACTAGAGGTCCAATAGAAACATGCATAACCAGCCATGGGGAGAAATCCACATAAGAAGGGAAAACAAGAAAAAATGGTGTTGAGACCAACCTTTAGATATAGCTTAGCGGGGAATGCATCTAGTCCATCGTAGCCTACTGGCATTATGCCCATCGAAGAGGAATCCCCTTCTCAGATGCCCATGAATTCTACCAAGTGTAGAATATTGACCATCTAGATGAAGTTCTAGTACATAGACACTAGGGATCAATAGAAAGACCCAGGGCCTTCGCTAGCACTAATCCAAACCATCATCAAGGTTTTACACTCCAACTTAGAAGTGCAACATTTTCTACATCGGGAGTCATCACAATAGTTGGGTGAGCTCTGGTGCACCCTCAACATTTTTCAACCATCGATTGACCCCACATCCCAAGAACATATGGTTGTAGGAAGCACCCCAAGTGCCACCTCATGATGCACAAGTACAAAAATGTGGGTGCTACAGCTAAATCCATTATCCTTGACAACCCTTGACACCTCATCCATTACCTTATGCTAAATTGGATTTCCAAGTACCTTCATAGGACCTGCAAATGTATATGGTAGAGATAATGAATTAATTAGGTGACAAGAAGAACACACTAAGCCAATTCTATTAGAGTTAAAGAATATACACACAAAAGAGATGGATGCGCACTAGAAATCCCAACAAAGACACGCGCATGAGATGGTTGCACATAAGGAAGTCCAACAATGCCATGAAGAAGGAGGTGGTTGCACACACATTGTTGATTAGTGTAGTGGATGAAGTCTACATGTAAATTCCCAGTATGGATAAAGAAACTTTTGACCTTGCACCATAAGACAAAATCAACAAAGTGAATGAATTTTTCCAAGAACTACAAACACATAATGAAAATCTTTAGGAAAAAATGAAAAGCACCCCACCATCAGAGCAAGTGGAGTTGCAACAATATATTGTTTCCACGGGAAAGATGTTGCACCAAGGTCAAGCATGCATGGAAGTATTCTTGGGGGTAGTTTACTACAGCTTCCAACTCTAGACCCACTTATATAATTCCCCCAAAATCAAAACAATCAAATACTGCATATGTGCAAGTGAGGCGTGGATCAATGACAACAAGTAGGAATTGACATCCCTTCTCATGTAGAGTAAAAGGATATTATGACAGAGATAGTTCGCCTTCACAAACAGATTGCATTTGCCCACGTCGAGCAACAGAATATGTTAATCATTGTGTTGGAATCATAAGAGCAGGCCTAGCAACACCACTATGCACTCGTAGATACACATGAAAGAGAATTCCTAGTGATAGATATTGATGCAAAAATCAAACCTAAATATGGGTCGACCACACCAACAAAGGTCGAAAAATTTTGTTGTGACATGAAGGAACTACTAGGGATTATTTATCAACTCAACTCTGAATTCCAAAACTTCATCATCAAGCTCATGAAGAAGGTACCATCTATCACCTTCGTCACACAACAATAAAGATCGTTAGCTTGAGGATGAGCCAACTAATAGTGCCAAGGGCTTGTTGGCACCCTAAGTGTTTGCAAACCATGCGTGCACCATAATTTTTTCACCGTGTGTGCCACAAGTTTCATACTACGCAACACCAATATTTAGTGCATGTCAACCAGCCTACTACACCTATGCCAAACAATTTGCAGTGCACGCGCAAGGACTTGTAACCATTTTGTAGCCATATCACACATGTACATCTAGTCATGATTAGTTGTAACAATTCCTAATTGTTTTGTAATTGACCGATTGGTTGTGTTTAATCTTGTTAGTGAGTTGGCATAGTTGTTATGATTGTCATGCTTCTATATAGATAAAAGGGATGCACATGGACTAGTAATGGTTGTCCAATGTTGAGTAATGGGTTGGGAGTTTGGTTGTTGATTGTAGAGTATTTTTCATTGTAATTCATGTGTTTTGTAATATGAGAGAGAAAGCAAATCAAGTTATGAATCTCATGTCTTTGGTTCAATATTAATGGTTCTTTGAGCAAGCTATGCCCTTTTATGTATCTGAATGTCTATCTGTGATTAATAAATGGAAGCAAGAGACCCATTTTATACTCCTATTGTGAGTTATGTTATGAATGAATGTTTGCTATATCTGTTAGCATGTGTGTTACTTATATGAATGTTGATATGAATGAATAGTATCTAATGTGCAACTCTTAGCTAAGTAATTCTTGTATGTATTATTCCTTCATGCAATGCAAAACCATTTGATCTCTGTGATTCTCATGGTGTCTCAGGTGAGACCTTTTTCATTCCTTGAATATTGAATATGATAGTGCCAATGGGGTGTTTGTTGGTAAATCCTTTCTAACCCTAGGTTTGAAACCCCGAGCCAACATATTCTATGTGTCATGGTAAGATTGAATTAGTTTTCCATTTATTTTGGAATGGTTAGGCTACATGTGAATGTTGGAGCTTTGATTGGTTGACCTCGAAACAAAATTTATTCAATAAGATTCATTGGAAAGAGACCCTCTTAGGTGATGTTGACTCCATTATTCCTTTCCACTATATAATGGTTTGGCATTGTATTCGAGTGGTCACTCTATATATTTTATGGAGAATGTGGTGTGAAGTCATGTTTAGTTGTAGCGTATTGTTTAAGGTCTCCTTTAGAGAGTGGATAAGGATATACTTATGCAATTTAGAGTTAAAAGTGCTTTCCTTATAAGATATGCACATGGTTGTTCCTTCAAGGTGTAATCATACATAATGGGTTTATATTGGTGTTAATTTCTTGTTTATTTTTGTTATTGTTTTACATCGACATTTTTTTTTTCATTTTTTCTAATTAGGATTTTAAATGTTTACCTTTTTTTGGCATAAGAAAATCCACATTGTTTTCTTTGGGCATCTAGCATGTGGGTGTTTTGGCTTAAGCCAACCCACACAAGTTTCTTTTTTTTTTTTGGATCTATGCTTGTAGAGGCTACATGTGCAGCCCACCTTTTCTATTGAATCCTTGTATACCCAGTTAATATCAATAGTAAAAGGAAGCTTTGCTTCAAAAAATTGGTAACCTTACTATTTTTCTAGTGTTACATACGTGACACATTTTTTCCAAATGGCCTATGAGAACACCTTGCCTCTCGCATGATGTCATATTTATCTAGATTGAGGTGTCATGTATATAAGAATTCCATCTGGATGTAAACTAAATTGTTACCTAGTTCTAAATCAAAATGTCATCTAGATATAAATTTGAGATTTCATGTAAATCTAAATTGAGGTGTTATCTAAATCTAGATTTTCAATTTCATTTAAATCTAGATTGAACTTGACCATCTAAATCGAAATGAAGAAATCCCCAAATTTCCATACTATTTATTAAAATGGATATTGATTTTTTTTTACTCAACATTCAGTATTGTGTAACCTACTAGCTCAAAATGAAAACATGAAAAACATTTTTTAATATAATTCTAAATTATCTTCCAAATGACTTAAACCACTTGTCTTAACAAAAACACTAAAACACTTAGAATATGTAATACCATTCCTTGTACCCTATTGATGGTGTAAGGGGGTGTTTTTAATTGTATATTTTGGTCTTGTGAGTAATCTTGGTAAACCACAATGACTTAAACCACTTGTCTTAACAAAAACACTAAAACACTTAGAATATGTAATAGCATTCCTTCTACCTTATTGATGGTGTAAGGGAGTGTTTTTAATTGCATATTTTGGTCTTGTGAGTAATCTTGGGAAACCACTTGTCTTAACAAAAACACAAAAAGAATTAGAAGACATATTATTATTCTTTGTACCCCATCGATGGTGTAAGGGGATGTTGTAATGGCATATTTTGGTGTTGTGAGTAGTTTAGAGTATTTAGTATATTATATATGGACTTATTTTAATATATAATAATAATAATAATAATATATATTTAAGGTCAAAGTTAGACATTAGATTGGTGTATGAGACCTCTTTGTTTGTGG
>ML825543.1:0-20999 GCA_009831015.1 Picea engelmannii | reverse complement strand
ATATATATATATATCCTACCTCCCTCTAGACTTGAACTTGTCACCAACAAGGAGCAAACACATGTTCTTAACCATTAAACCTATTGCTAAACAAAATTGTAGTTATGTTTTGATATATATTTTGTGAGTAGTTTAGGAGTAAGAAATTTCATAAAAATATATATATTTGAAAATTTATTGAATAATTTATTTATTTATTAAGAAATATAATTATATTAATATATTCCAAAACAAAATTTAATAAAATAGATAATAATCTTTTTTTTTCCAATTACTCGAATTAAATCTAACCAACCTAGATCCATTTCACTCCAGATCTATCAAGGGAATAGGGATCAAATCTCTCAAGGTGCAAACATTTAACTTTTCCTCAAGTTTTGCACTCCAATAAAGGTTTTCACCTTGATATATTTGATCACTCTCCGAGCTTTATAGATTCAGAGTTAAATGGATCTAGGTTATTTGTTATTCATTCAAAGTGTGTGTGTAATTATTTATTTTTATTTTTTTATTATTATTTTAATGTGTTATGTTACATAAACATCTCTCCCATACTGAAATGTAGAATACCTCTCAACACAATTAACAAATTTTAATTTATTTCTAAAATAAATTCTTTAACAAGAAAATAAAAATAGAAAGTCATAATAATAACTTTTTCTTTTTATTGCTCAACTAATCTTTAAAAATGTGAATGTGCAAACATTGTTTTTGTCCAAGAATTTGGTACAATTAGGAAAAGTGGAAGAAATATTAACTCTAGTACTTATCCATGTTAATTCTATATCATTTTCTGATAAAGATAAAATGTCTAGAATCAAATGAATAAAATTTGACTGACCTCATCATTAATAAAAATATATATAATGAAAAGGTGTTGTAAATTATTAAACCCTTCACAAAAGAAATAAATATAATAAGAACAAGGTTGTAAATAGGGATAAAATATGTTATAATGGAAAATATCTTGTTTCAAGTACTTTTGTTTTAGTAAAATATTTTCAAGAACGCATTTAGTCCATCGCGGCCTACTAGCATTGTTCCCATTGAAGAGGAAGCCCCTTCTCAGACGCTCGTGAAGTCCACCAAGTGCAGGATATTGACCATCTAGATGAAGGGCTAGGACATAGACACTAGTGATCAAGAGCAAGACCCAAGGCCTTCCTTGGTGTTAATCCAAAGCATCATCAAGGTGCTACACTCCAACTTAGAAGTGCAACAATTGTTGCATCAGGAGTCATCACAATAGTTGGGTGAGCTCTAGTGCACCCTCAACATTTTCCGACCATCAACCGACCACACGTCCCATGAACAAATGGTCACAGGAAGCACGGAATTTCTACCTCATGCTGCACAAGTACAAAAAAGTGGGTGCTACAGCTAAATCCATTATCCTTGGCATTCCTTGACACCTCATCCATCAGTTCAATGCCTCATCCATTTCCTTATGCTAAATTGGATTTGCAGGTACCTTCACAGGACCTGCAAATGTATATGGTAGAGATAATGAATGAATTAGGTGACAAGAAGCACACACTAAGCCAGTACTATATAGAGATGAAGTAGAGACACATGCAGGAGATGGATGCACACTAGAAATACCAGCAAAGACACGCACGTGAAGCGAGGGTGGTTGCACACACATTTTTTACTAGCATAGTGGATGAAGTCTATGTGCAATTTCCTGGTACGGCTAAACAAAATTATTACCTCCCACCACAAAAAAAACTCAACAAGGTTAGCAAAGTTGTCCAACAACTACAAACATGTAATGAAAATATTTAGGAAAAATTGAAGAGCACCCCACCATCAGAGCAAGTGGAGTTGCAGCAATAGATTGTTTCCACATGAAAGATGTTTCACGAAGGACAAGCGCGCATGGAATTATTCTTGGGGATAGTTTAATACAACTTCCAACTCTGAACCCACCTACAGAATTCCCCTAAAATCAACACAATTGAAGACTGCATATGCACAAGTGAGGCACAGATCAATGGAAATAAGTAGACATTGACCTCCCTTCTCTTGCAGAATGCATGGAGGCCATGACATAGATAGCTAGCCTTCACAAATAGATTTCATCTACCTGTGTCAAGCAATATAATTTGTCATCCATTATGTTGGAAACATAATAGCAGGCCTAGAAATACCACTATGTGCTCACAGATGCACATGCAAGGGAGTCCCTAGTGATAGATCTTGATGCACAAATCGAACCTAAATATGGGTCGACCACACTAACAAAGGTCGACAATTTTTTTTGTGACATGAAGGAACTACTAAGGATTTTTTATCAATTCAACTCCAAGTTCCAAAACTTAATCATTGGGCTCATGAAGAAGGTACCATATGTCACCTTCTTCACACTGCAATAAATATCATTGGATCAAGGATGAGCCAACTAATAGTGTCGAGGGCTTGTTGGAACACTAAGTGTTTGCATACCGCGTGTGCACCACAAGTTTTGCACCGTGCATGCCACAAGTTTTGTACTATGCAACACCAATATTTAGTGCATGCCAACTAGTCTACTACACCTACGCTAAATACTTTGTAGGGCACATGCAAGGACTTGTAACCATTTTGTAGCCATATCACATGTGCACATCTAGTCATGATTAGTTGTAACAATTCCTAATTGTTTTGTAATTGATCGATTGGTTGTGCTTAAGGTTGTTAGTGAGCTAGCATAATTGTTATGATTGTCATGCTTTTATAGAGATAAAAGGGATGCACGCGGACTAGTAGTGGTTGTTCAATGTTGAGTAATGGGTTGGGATTTTGGTTGTTGATTGTAGAGTATGGTTCATTGTAATTCCAGGGTTTTGTAATATGAGAGAGAAAGAAAATAAAGTTATGAATCTTAGGTATTTGGTTCAATCTTAATGGGTCTTTTAGTAGGCTACAGCCTTTTAAGTATATGAATGTCTATATGTGATTAATAAATGAAAGCATGAGACCCATTTGACACTCCTACTATGAGTTATGTTATGAATGAATGCTTTCAATATCGGTTATCTTGTGCATTACTTATATGAGTGTTGATATGAATGAATAATATCTAATGTGAAACTATTAGCTAAGTAATTCTCGTATGTATTATTCCTTCATGAAATGCACAAACATTCAATCTATATGATTCTCATGGCATCTCGGGTGAGACCTTTTTCAGTGCTTGAATATTGAATATTCTAGTGCCAATGGGGTATTTGACGGCAAATCTTTTCTAACCCTAGGTTTGAAACCCTGAGACAACATCTTCTATGTGTCATTGTAAGATTGAATTATTTATCTATATTGGAATAGTTAGGCTACTTGTGAATGTTGGAGCTTTGATTGGTTGACCTGGAAACAAAATTTATCCAGTAAGATTCATTGGAAAGAGACCCTCTTAGGCCCTCTTAGGTGATGTTGATTACATTATTCCTTTCCACTATAGAATGATTTGGCATTGTATTCACATGGTCACTCTATATATTTTATGGAGAATGTGGTGTGAAGTCATGTTTAGTTGTAGTGTATCATTTATGGTCTCCTTTAGAGAGCATATACTTAAGGATATACTTATGCAATTTAGAGTTTAAAGTTCTCTCCTTCTAAGATATGCACATGGTTGTTCCTTCAAGGTGAAATATTACATAATGGGTTTAGATTGATGTTATTTGCTTGTTTATCTTTGTTATTGTTTTACATCGACAATTTTTTTAATTTTTTCTAATTAGGATTACAAATGTTTACCTTTTTTTGGCATAAGACAACCCACACTTTTTTCTTTGGGAATCTAGAATGTGGGTGTTTTGTCTTAATACAATGATCCTAGAGGATCTCGGTGGCTAGCCACCTTGTCCAACTGGCTCAAAACAATTTTTTGGCAACTTACTATTTTTAGCAGTTTTTCGGTTTATGAACTTTCGAGTCCATTTTGAGGGACTAAATGACACTTTTTCGTGATCATGCACCTCAATTATATCCAAAGGCTATGATTCAACCCCCTAAATGAATATCATCATTAATACCTTTCCAACGAGCTATCGTGCACCCTAAATGAAGATCGTATGCAAAAGTTACAACCCCGGGAAGTTGATGTACTAACTTACCCCAACGGGGCCCACATGACTTTTGGCGCTTCATCTCCTAGGGTTAAGTTTTTGGATTTATAGGGTTTTGGTATTCAATTTTATTGTAAAAGGGCCTTCATAGCCTCATTGTATGCATCTTCTTGCGAATGAGCGTAGTCGTCACATATCTTCTTAGAGATAAGTTGTCACCATTCTAGGAAGCTTGTTTCAGTCTTCATTTTATAGTTCAACATATTTCTTATTTAATAGAAGTACAATTTTATTGTATCTCTATTGTTATTCATTGTGTCTCTATGTTAATATTATAAATCTGTGTTTTCATTTCATTCTACTCATAAATCTGGATCAATGGTATCATAGCGGCCTTCTCCTTGTCGTTTTTTAGTGCATGTCCACAACGAGGTCAGGGTATAGAGAGTTAGGTCTCTATATTTTTTATGTTGTGGATAACTGATCTTGCACGCCCAAGAAACCTTCCATGGAAAGAGAAAATAAAGACGATGAAACAGGATATCCATTCAAAATGTTGCTTGGGGAAGTCCTCGAGTGATAGAGGAATGAGATGACGGACAACTTTGCACAAATCCTTTGACGTTTGTCAACAAATGATGCATCTACCTCGAACGGAAGTGTCGCCCCCTTCAAGGTATATATCAACTTTGATATTCCTATATTTGAAGGACAGATAGACGCAGATGTTGTAGACAAGTGGTTGAATCCGTTGGACGAGTATTTTTTTGTCCATAACTTTTCGAATAGAGAAAAGATTACTTTTGCGCTCCTCAAAGCCATCCCCCGTGTCAAATATTGGTGGGAGACTTTCTGCGAGCAAAAGGAAATGAAGGAACCCTCATTATTTATAGTCACACTTACTTGGGAATACTTCATGGATTCTATTAAGGAACCATACTACCCTGTTGCAATTTATGGAAACCTATATACAAAATGGACCACACTGCGGCTGGAAAGGGACCAAGCAGTGCTAGAGTTCACAAATATCATCCATACCTTGTGCACCAAGATGGGTATCAAATATTTTGAGAGAAATATGGTGCTCAAGTATAGAGATGGTCTACAAAGATACATCCAGGAAGAAATGGAGTTTTTGGACATCTCGTCCTTAGGTACAACCTATCAATATGTCGTCCAAATTGAGAAGAATATTAAACAAAAGGCATGGTAGTTTGGGTCTGGGAACCCCTGACAACAGAAGCATGGAAAGGGTAGCCCTCATAGTGTTATTATTACTTTGAACAGGAAATTGTACAGGATACCCGAGGTAGTCCCACCTAGTTCCATTTCCTTGATCTTTGTCAAGGAATGCAGGAAAGTCATCTCTAATACTGGGAAGTTTGTCTTCTTCATGATTCACTCTCGGAGTGAGAAAAATATTGCAGCCACATCCATAGCCTCCGCGTCCAACCTCTCCACATAGTAGACGCAAGTGTATAAGGTCGTTGAATTATACAAAGACATATTCTCCTCGCCTATTGGGGTACCTATGCACTGTTAGGTCAAGCATTCCATCGATTTAACCCTCGACATATTGTTACCCAATGGACTGTTAAGGTTTAATCTATTATTAGAGTTCTTTTCATTTCACTAGATAACAACAACATAAGATAGGATCACTGAGAAATACACAATCACAAGAGACACATCATTTATCCTAGGAAACCCTCATGGGGAAGAAAACCCATCAAAACTTCCTTATTCTAGATAGCCAATACAATGCCAAGAGATAACTCAAACAAATACAAAAAGTCCTCTCCCAAGAATGTGCCTCTCTCTCTCTCCCTCTTCTTCAACTGCAGCTCTGAAACTTGTCTCTCAATGAACAAGTGAGTGTGTGTCTAAGTGAGGTACTAGCCTCCTTATTTATACAATTTTGGCACGTGTGGAAGTGTCTCTTCACTAGCAAGGCTGACTTCTTCTTTTGGGTGGTTATAACCACCTTTAATATATTATGGGGCCTCTTTAATATATTATGGGGCCAACTTCTTATTCTTCCTATCACAATTATAATTTAACCAATCCACAAAAGGGAATTTGGTATTTTACAATAGCCAACAAGATAAATCCACAATAGGGGATTGATCTAATGAATAATACCACAATAATAATTAGAATACACTTTGCAGTTACATTATTTCAACACTCTCCCTTAACAAGAAGGGTATTCCACAATGGCATCAAGCGAGAGAGAGGACAACATCATCAACAACATCTGGTGGGTGAGAGGACAGCATCATCAATATCATCTTGGAACACTGACTGGCATATCTATAAATCATCGGAAGTTTTTCTCATCATCAACACAACACAAAGGCTGGAGCATCATCAACATAACATGGAGTTAGAGTAGCATCATCATCCTCGTCGATATGAGGCTAAGGTAACATCATCATCATCTTCATCATTAAAGCTGAAATAATATCATCTTCATCATCTTCAGCAAGGACTCAGGAGTTGAAGTAGCATCATCATCATCATCATCTTCAGCAAGAGGCTGAAGTGGCATCATCATCATCATCTTCAACAAGAGGCTGAATTGGCATCATCATCAGCAACTGCATCGACATGGATTAGTATAACACTAATACATACTCATCATCAATAACATCTTAGGGTTGATACAACATCAAAAGAAACAATATCACAGCACAAAGGATGGAAACACATCATCACAACACGAGGTTGGAAATACATCACAACAATTACGCTGGCACATCATCACAACAATTAAGCTGGCACACCACACAACAATTAAGCTGGAAAACACCACACAACAATTAAGCTGGAAAACACCACACAACAATTAAGCTGGAAAGACCACAACAATTAAGCTGGAATCATAACGCAACAATTAAGTTGGAAACACCACAACAATTAAGCTAGAATCACAATACTAGACTGGCTTTACGTCACGGACATTAAGCTAGAAGCATAGTACTAGGTTGGATTTACATCACAGCAGTTAAGCTAGAAGCATAGTACTCGGCTTGCTTTTTGTCACAGCAATTAAGCTGGAAGCACAATACTCAGCTTGCTTTCGTCACAGCAATTAAGCTGGAAGCATAATAATCGGCTTGTTTTTCGTCATAGCAATTAATATGGAAGCATAATACTCGGATTTATTTTCGTCATAGCAACTAAGCTGGAAGCACGGTACTCAACTTTCTTTTTGTCATGGCAATTAAGCTGGAAGAACGATACTAGACTGGCTTTACGTCATAGAAATTAAGATGGAAGCATAGTGTTGGGCATATCTCAACACAACAACTAGATTGGCTTTACGTCACAGTGATTAAGTTGGAAGCACAGTACTAGGCATATATCAACACAACAATCTATAATTGCTTTATGTCTTAGCAATTAAGCTGGAAGCATACTACTAGGAATATCTCCACACAACACTACTCCCCCTTTCAAGGGAGGTCCTTTCAGACAATACCAAGATTATCTAGAAAGTTCTCAAACTTTACAAGAGATAGAGGCTTGGTCAACACATCGAAAACTTGTTCATTTGTGCTAACATATTGGATATTTATGGCTCCTCTCTGCACCATGTCACAGATGTAATGATATCAGATCTCTATGTGCTTCAACTTTTCATGAAATAAAGGATTCTTTGTCATCTTTATGCAACTCTGGTTGTCACACAGGATCGTGGTTGCTTCCATCTCTAGGTCAAATAGACCGATCAACAACTTTTGAAGCCATATATCTTCGCAACTGGCAGAACACACAGCAATGTATTATGCTTCCACTGTACTGATAGCAATGTTATATTTCTTCTTACTCTGCCATGAGATCATGGATGATCCAAAAATGAAACAACATCCTGAAGTGATCTTCCTGTTAGAGACACTTCCAGCCCAATTTGAATCAGTGTATCCAGTCAATGTGAAATCATGATCTCCATCATAAATGAGACCACAATCTAATGTACCTTTAAGGTACCTCATCACATGTTTTGCAGCAACTAGGTGAACATGTCTGGGTTCTACCAGAAACTGACTCAAGGTGTTCACAGCAAAATAGATATCTAGTCTGGTGTTCTTCAGGTACATCAGCGATCCAATGATTTGTCTATATAGTGTGGCATCAATCAATTCTGATGAAGTGTAAACTAGTAGCTTCGGCTTCATTTCCATGGGTGTATTCATGGAATTGCACTCTAACATGTCGAATCTCTTTAGGATTTCGAATGCATACTTCCCTTGGTTAAGGAAGATCCTCTCTAGAATTTGCCATACCTCAAGACCTAAGAAATAATGCATTAGGCCAAGGTATTTCATCTCAAATCCTGAAGCGAGCTTCTTCTTACATTCGATTATGAGATTTTCTTCTCTAGTTAAGAATAAGTCATCCACATATAGCAACAATATTACCAACTCATCATTCATAACCTTGAAGTAGAGGTTAGAATCTGCTTTACTCTTGGTAACGCCTAAGCTCATCAAACAATTGTATATCATGTCATACCAAGCTCTAGGAGTTTGCTTCAATCCGTACAGAGCCTTCTTCAACTTACAGACCTAAGACTTCATGTCTTCAACTTCAAATCCTTGAGGTTTCTCTATATACACTTCTTCTTCGATGACACCATTTAGGAAAGTTGTCTTTACGTCCATCTGGTGTAACTTCCACTCAATCTGTGTTGCAAGGGATATGATGGTTTTGATTGAAGTGTATTTGGCTATAGGAGCGAATGTCTCTTCATAGTTAATGCCTTCCTTTTGAAAAAATCCACGAGTGACAAATATTTATTTATGCTTTTCAATGCTTCCATCATCATCATGTTTTATTTTGAAGAGCCATTTGGAAGATACCACATCCTTACTCTTCAGTCTGGGAACTATTTCCCATACATCATTCTTTATTATGGATTGGTATTCCTCTGTCATGGCATCTGCCCATTCTTTCTTTTGAATGGCTTCTTCAAAGTAGATCACACATCAAAGCCATATAGTTGGAGAATGGCTTAGGTCTCTTCACCTGTCTCGTGGTTCCTTCGGGAACACCATACTTCTCTCCATCTTGAATAATCTCCCTAGCCCAAGTAGTCTTTCTCTTATGGGAGATCATCATCTGAGGAGGTTCTTGAAATTCTACTATTTCATGATCTTCTAGAATTTCCTCATCAGGGGAAGTTACGACTTCCCTTATTGGTTCTGCAACTCTGGGAACCTCCCTCACTGATTCTGTAGTTATGGGAGCTACAAGTTCATCTTCATACACTTATTCAAGCTGGCATCTCTTTGATTTCTTGAGCATTTCATCTTAATCAAAGGTCACATCCCTGTTGATCTCTTACAGAGTATACTTGGTGTTGCATACCAAGTCTAAATATGAAATATTGAGTCAAGCTTCAAACGAGGTCTGCTTCCTGTTCTAATGTTCGGTCATCTTTGGAGCCTTCTGCTCCTTTCAATCAATATTCATATGAGATACTCTGAATCTCAAGATATAGCTTCTTCTTCATCTTCTTTGGTGCATGAGTGTATATGGTCATGTACATAGTCTTCTTCATGTCTCATATAATATGTTTCCTTCTGCAACCTTCACTATAGCTTTCTCAGGGTTATCACCTATGACCTGAAATAAGGACAACAAAACAACATGCTAGAATAATATCCTTTTGATAATAATAGATAAAGCAATAGCACGAATAATCATCACAGTATCTCATTTAGAGTTATCATCTATGGCTTGTCTGAAGCAATGATCAAAAGTAAGAGATATATTACGAAATGAGGTCAACACTCTTATAGTGTTGTGATAGAACATTCCTCCATGGCAACCTAGAACTAACACATGAGGTTTCTCCTATAGGAGGTGTTAGTTGTATCAGGCAAATGATTACATTAAGTATTTACCTCTATATGCTCACATGCTACCAAGTATAATAATTTACAAAGACTTCTATCTCAACTATAGTGGTTTCTTGTAAAGAGGTAATCATCAATTTTTCATGTGTACCTTTGAATCTTATAAACTTGATTAATCAAACCTGGAGCCTTGTCCTCAATAATGAGTGTGCTTTCTTTTCTTCCAAGTCTCCTTCACTGAAGATGATGAGTGATTTCTTCAACCTGTCTTTTGTACTAAGACAATATGTTATCTTGATAGAAGGTTGGGTTAGAGGATAAACTCTATGATCTCAACTTGTAATCCATCTAATACCTTGAATCAGATTTTGACCAAAGGTTAGAATGATGGTCATAGCTACAACCTGCAACACTGATCAAACTAATTTCATAACAAATAGATGCATATCAGAATAATCACACTTGGGTTGCATCATTCCTATGAATGTGTTGGATCTTGAGATCCTTTTGGATCTATGGAAAGAGATCCCTTCACCTGCAAATACCCTTTAAAGATTAATCATTTAAACATGTGTGAGTACATGCCTCTGACGACATTTGCAAGTAGAGGCATGATCTAGTAGCAGCAGTAATGATCACCAACTCTTAAGAACTTCAAGGGTGACTACAACTGGTACTACAGTTGCAACTACAACTGATACTGCAACTGCAATTGATACTGCAACTGGTTTTGAGACTACAACTACAACTGCAACTTAGGGTTTTATGAGGAAAACCTGACTTTTCAAACTTCAAATTTTGAAATTCTGATCCAGGGGATATATGCACTGAGCTGAGGCAAGTAAGCTGGTGCAGTCAGATTTTTGAAAATCCAAATTTTACCCCCTCAAACTTGACCAGCGGCTTTCTGGATTGGTGCTTCTAGTTTTCTAGTACTTTTGGTACTCTGGTACTTCTGGTACTCTGGTTTCTGGTTTTCTGGTACTTTGTGAAAACTAGGGTTTCACTTTCCAAGAGATCTAGCCACTGAAAAGTTGTGTTGAGGATGCCAAAGTGATCCTTGAGGAAGGGTGCACTTTTCTAGATGGTTTTGGGGCTAAAATACTTCTTCAATAAAAATCCCTAATTTGCATGTACGACAACAGTGACATTTTTCACTTTCTCTTGTGAAAGATGCTCTCTTAAGCTTAGCTCTGATACCATGTTAAGGTTTAATCTATTATTAGATTTCTTTGCATTTAACTAGATAACAATAGAATAGGATAGGATCACTGAGAAATACACAATCACAAGAGACACGTCATTTATCCTGGGAAACCCTCATGGGGAAGAAAACCCAGCAAAAGTTCCTTATTATAGATAGCCAATACAATGCCAAAAGATAACTCAAATGAATACATAAATTCCTCTCCCAAGAATGTGCCTCTCTCTCTCTCTCTTCTTCAACTACAGCTCTGAAACTTGTCTCTCAATGAACAAGTGAGTGTGTGTCTAATTGAGGCTCTAGCCTCCTTATTTATACAATTATGGCACGTGTGGAAGTGTCCCTTCACTAGCAGGGTCGACTTCTTCTTCTAGGTGGTTATAACCACCTTTAATATATTATGGGGCCTCTTTAATATATTCTGGGGCCAACTTCTTATTTTTCCTATTACAATTATACTTTAACCAATCCGCAAAAGGGGATTTGGTATTTTACAATAGGCAACATGATCAATCTGCAATAGGGGACTATTATAATGAATAATACCACAATAATAATTAGAATACACTTTGAAGTTACATTATTTCAACATGGACCAGTCTAGTGTCTCTCTCTATTAGAAAACGAGGAGATCCATCGTTAGATCCAAGAACTTCTCCACAAGGGGCACATCTAACCCATCTTATCACCTTGTGGCAACCTGATCGTGCTTGTGAAGAGGAAAGATGGGACCTGGTGAATTTGCATTGATTATCGGGCCCTAAATAAAATCACAGTTAGGAACTGGTACCCAATTCCCCAAATTGACAATCTCCTTGATCAGCTCAAGGGAGCTAAATACTTCAATAACATTGATCTAAAGTCTAGCTACCATTAGGTCCCAATAGAGAAGACAGTTGTATGGAATATTGCCTTCAAGTCAAAAGAAGGTATTTTTGAATGGTTGGTCATGTCCTTTAGTTTGACAAATGCCCCAACAAATTTCATGAGGCCTATGGACAATATATTGTGGCCTTTCACAAATTATTTTGTAGTGTTGTACCTGGATTACATCCTCATCTACAAAAAGACTTGGGTGGAACACTTGCATCACATTCAACAAGTTTTGCACACTCTACGGTAGCACAAGATATATGCCAACTTGGAAAAATGCTCCTTCGGCATGGATAGAATCCACTACCTATGCTACATCATTGATGCGCATGGTGTGCATGTGGATCCAGCCAAGATCTAAGTCATCTGTGACTGGACATCCCCAACCATGCTCACTGGTCTTCAAAGCTTCTTAGGCCTTGCCGATTTCTATCACAGTTTTTTGTTGGGATTCTCCCATATTGCATGGGCCCTCAGCCAAATAACCAAAGGTGGTGGTAAGGAAAAAATTGTGGTGGGCATGTCCCAATAAAAATCATTTGATGATCCAAAGTAGTGCTTGTGCTCTGCCCCGGTGCTTTCATTATCTGACTGACAATATCCCTTTGAGATTGAGATAGATGCTTCAAACTATAATGTGGGTGTAGTCATCACTCAGCATGACCACCCCATGGAATATCATAGTGAGACACTATCAGATGTCATTCATAAGTACCCTACTTACGATAAAGAAATGTACTCCATTGTGCAAGCCTTCCACTAGTGGAGGCATTACATTATGAAGAAGGAGACATTCATCCACACTGATCATAAGTCATTGTAGTTCATGCATACATAATGAAAATTTTTTAATGACCACCAACAAAAGTGGTCCACATATTTGCAGCAGTTCCACCTCAACATCAAGTATAAAATGGGAAGTAGCAACCAAGTCGTTGATTTCCTCAATTGAACTCTAGTCGCGACACTCACCACAGTGCTCGATTCTTGCGGCCATGAGACCTTTGGATGGCCCCACCTCTATGAGACAGATCATGACTTCGCTAACACCTACCACATGTTGGGCACAAACACAGTTGTCACCAATTTCCATCTTCAGGATGGGATCTTGTACCATCTGGGCCATCTATGTGTTCCATCAAGCGAGCGAAGCTGATTTGGAAAGCCCACTACAGTCAAGTGGTAGGAAAATTCAGTGTGAAAAAGACAACGACAGTGTTGCAGCAACATTTCTATTGGCCGAAACTTCGACAAGATGTCAGCAAGTATATTTTGTCCTACACTGCTTACGTTATTTCCAAACCAGACATTAAGAAACAAGGCATGTACACTCCTCTGCCTACTCCTAACAGGCCCTGGGAATCCATCTCAATGGACTACATGACGGGACTTCCATCCACCAAGCAGGGAAATGACTGTGTTTTTGTGGTTGTTGATCTCTTTTCCAAGATGGCGATTCTGGCCACCTGCAAGAAGAGCATCACAGTGGAGGCCACTACCAAGCTCTTCTTTGAACGAGTGTGGATCCACTTCGGGATCCCACAAATAATTATCTCATATCAAGACAGTCAGTTCCTCATCAAATTCTGGTCGAGCCTTTGGTCACTATTGGACACCAAGCTCACCAAGTCCACTACCTTCCACCCCCAGACGAATGGCCAAACCAAGGCTATCAACCAGATGATCATGCACATCCTGCACATGTACAATTCCAAGAACCCAGGCACCTGGGATGATATTCTTCCCTATGTTTAGCATAGCTACAATAGATCCATACATATCTCAACCAGCCACGACCCCTTTCAGGTGGGGTTGGGATTTCAACCATTAGGTCCCATGGATGTTTCACTACCCCTTGTGGCCACCCAGGAAGACTCGTCTCATGCTTCAACTGGAGCTAACAAAGCCACCCAGTTCATTGAACGAATCTAGCACATCTTCCAACAAGTTAATAATATTTTACAGAAGTCCAATGCCAAGTATAAGCAACGCCATGATCAACAGTAGGTGCCACACCAGTTTCAGGTGGGAGACAAAGTTTGGCTGCACTTGCAGAAAGAATGCCTTATATGACCTCATCAGAAGCTTCATCCATTGTTTTATGGACCCTACACCATCACCAAGGTTGTGGATAACAATGTTTTTTATCTCAACCTTCCCCCATTCCTTGGCTTTCACCCAATATTCAATGTGGACCTCCTTCGGCCTTATTTTCCACCATTATTGGACACCTCAAAGATAGCAGAACAATTAACACCCACAAAGCTCAACTCTAACTACATGGAACATGCATCCACTGATCAGATCGTGGACACACAAGTCAAGGGCACTCGCCATCAAAGGATCTAGCTTTATTGGGTTGTCAAAGCAGGGCAACTCCTGCACCAAGGCAAGTGGCTCAGTCGGGGCCAAATTCAGCAGAAATTTCCTCATTTGATGGGGGAACTCAACGCAATGGAGACCATTGCTTACTAAAGGGGGAGAATTGATCAAGGAGGATCTCGGTGGCCACCCACCTTGTCCAACTGGCTCAAAAAAAAATTTGGCAACTTACTATTTTTAGCAGTTTTTTTGTTTCTGAACTTCCAGGGCCATTTTGAGGGCCTAAACGATGTTTTTTCACGATCAGGCACCTCAATGATAGTCAAAGTTTTTGATTGATCCCCTTAAATGAAGCTCCTTGTCAATACCTTCCCAACAAGATATTGTGCACCCTAAACAGAGATAGTATGCAAAAGTTACGACCCCGGGAAGTTGATATACTAACTTACCCCAACGGGGCCCACATGACTTTTGGTGCTTCATCTCCTAGGGTTAGGTTTTTGGATGTCTAGGGTTTTGGCATTCATGTTTATTGTAAACAGACCTTCAGAGCCTCATTGTACTCATCTTCTTGTGAATGAGCGTAGCCGTCACATCTCTTCTCAGAGATAAGTTGCCACCATTCTAGCAAGCTTGTTTCAGTCTGCATTTTACAGTTCAACATATTTATTATCTAATAGAAGTTTAGTTTTACTGTATCTCTGATGTTATTCACTGTGTCTATGTGTTAATATTATAAATCTGTGTTTTCATTTCATTTTGCTCATAAATATGGATCAGCCAACCCACGCAAGTTTTTTTGTTTTTGGAGCTATGCCTATGGAGGCTACATGTGCAACCCACTTTTTGTCTTGAATCCTTATATACCCAGTTAATATTAGTAGTAAAAGGAATCTTTACTTCAAACAATTGTTAACCTTACTATTTTATTAATGTTACATACATGACACATATTTTCCGCATGGGTTATAAGAACACCTCGCTTCTCGCATGATGTCATATTTATCTAGATTGAGGTGTCATATATATGAGAATGCCATGTAAATCTAAACTAAAGTGTTACCTAGTTATAAATCAAAATGCCATATAAATATAAATTTGAGATTTCATATAAATCTAAATTGAGGTGTTATTTAAATCTATATTTTTAATTTCATTTAAATCTAGATTGGCCATCTAAATCAAAATGAAAAAATCCCCAAATTTCCACCGGATATTAATGGTTTTTAAGCAAACATTCTTTACTGTGTAACCCACTAGCTCAAAATAAAAACATGAAAAACATTTTTTAATATAATTCTAAATTATCTTGCAAATTACTTAAACCACTTCTCTTAACAAAAACACTTAGAATATGTAATAGTATTCCTTCTACCCTACTAATAGTGTAAGTGGTGTTTTTAATTGCACATTTTGGTCTTGTGAGTAATCTCGGTAAACCACAATGAGTTAAACCACATGTCTTAACAAAAACACTAAAACATTTAGAATATGTAATAGCATTCCTTCTACCCTATTGATGGTGTAAGGGGGTGTTTTTAATGGCATATTTTGGTCTTGTGAGTAATCTCGGTAAACCATTTGTCTTAACAAAAATACACAAAGACTTAGAACCATCCATCCTCAAGGGGGTGTTTTTAATAGCATATTTTGGTCTTGTGAGTAATCTTGGTAAACCATTTGTCTTAACAAAAATACATAAAGATTTAGAAGATGTATTAGTATTCTTTGTACTTTATCCATCCTCTTTGTATCTCATTCATCTATGGTGTAAGGGGATGTTTTAATGGTATATTTTGGTGTTTTGGGTAGTTTAGAGTATTTGGTGTATTCTATATGGATTTATTTTAATATATAATAATAATAATTTATTTTTAAGGTCAAAATTAGATACTAGATTGGTGTGCAAAACTTTCTTATTTGGAATGAGAAATATCTTAAAGGAAACAATTTGATTATTATATATTTCATAAAAATATATATTTCAAAAATTTATTAAATAATTTATTTATTTATTAAGAAATATAATTATATTAATATTTCAAAAAAAAAATTAATAAAATAGATAATAATTTATTTTTTTTCAATTATTCTAACTAAATCTAACCAATATAGATCCATTTCATTCTCTAGATATAAAGGTTTTTTTAAGTACAAAACTTGAGAAAAAGTTATATATATATATATATATATATATATATATATATATATATATATATATATATATATATATATATATATATATATATATAATTTTTTATTATTATTTTAATGAATTATTTTATGTGAACATTTTTCATAAATTGTTATTATTTTTTATTATTATTTATTTTATTTTTTAATATTATTTTAATATTTTATTTTATTTTAATGTATTATGTTATATAAATATCTCTTTCATATATTAAATTGTCAAAAGCTACTCAATTAACAAATTTAAATTTATTTTTAAAATAAATTTAAAAAAAAAAATCATAATAATAACTTTTTTATTGCTTAAAAATGCAAATTTGCAAACATTTGTTTTGTCCATAAATTTGGTACAATTAGGAAAAGTGGAAGAAAGATTAACTCTAATACTTATCCATGTTAATACTATATTGATTTCTCATAAAGATAAAAGGTATAGAATCAAATGAATAAGATTTGACTCATATCATCATTAAGAAAAATAGATAAGATGAAAAGGTGTTGTCAATGATAATCTATCAACCCCTTCACAAAAGTAATAAATATAATAAGAACAAGGTTGTAAATAGGGATAAAATATGTTATAATGGAAAATATCTTGTTTCAGGTATTATTTTTTTTTTTTAATATTTTTTATTTTATTTTAAAAGTGTTAATAAAAAGTTAAATATTTTTCATTTTAAAATATAATATGTTTAAAAAAAAATCTTGTAAAATATTTTTTATTTTATTTTAAGTGTTAATAAAAAGTTAAATATTTTTATTTTAAAATAAGTATTTTATTTTAATAATATTAATAAAAGTTAAATATTTTTCATTTTAAAATATAATAAAGTAAAAAAATCAAGTTTTCAAAATATATTTTATTTATTATTAAAAATTAAGATTGTGAATAAAGATAAAATATATTATAATAGAAAATAAAATAAAAAATTCCTAAAATATTTTTTATTTTATTTCATTAATTAATGTTAATAAAAAAATTCATTTTTAAATATAATTGATTAAAAAATAATAATTTCAAAATATATTTTATTTATTATTAAATATTAAAGTTTTAAATAAAAATAAAATATGTTATAATGAAAAATATACTTCTCCTTTCTTAAAATATTTTTTATTTTATTTCATTAATGTTAATAAAAAGTTTCACTTTACCATTACAATGTAATAAATTATTTAAAGTACATTTTATTTAACTTTTTAATTTATAATTAAATATCAATTTTTTATTAAATATCATTTATTTTATTTTTGAAATTAGTTCATAATATTATATGATTATAGTATTAATGTTTATTAATATTGATTAAAATTGTGATTGTATTATTTAAAGTAATGATAGTTTTTTTGCTATTTTAATTTTATAAATATTAGTATTTTGAATTAATTAGTATATATTTATTTTAATTTTAAATTTATTATGAAAAAATAAATTTTTTTTTGTTTGTTAATTTGTGCAGGACCTGCGATTAACCTGTGGCTTGAGAAACCGTACTTGGCCTAAGCCACACCAACCCTTGTCCCGGCAGGTTTCGAACGGGTGACTTTAACAACACGGAGTGGCTTAACAACACACTCCGTCACCGACTGTCCTACACCTCGGGGACATTATGAAAAAATAAATTACAAATATATTAATTAAAATGAATTTGTAAATCAGCTAATTATGTGAAATATGAATACTATTATTATGAATTAAAAAAAATATACTTATCATAACTTTCAATTTATTAATAAAAATTGAAAAACAAATTAATAAAAATTGAAAAACAAATATATTAAGTAAGATGAATTTACAAGAAATCAACAATTAATTATCATGTGTCTTATTGATTTTTTAAGTGTGGATTAAATGTATCTTTCAAGCATGAAGTAGAAACTAACTATAAATTAATAAATTGAAATCCATCTTAAATCAGAATTTATTGATAAAAATAAAATGTAAATATGTTAATTCAGATGAAGCTATGGGAAATCAACAACTACTCTTTATCCAAAAACTAACTACCAATATAAATCAATAAGATTAGATCCATCTTAATCCAATTAATACTATAAATTAATAAACTTAGACTCATCATCTTAACTCCAAATTTATTAATAAAAATTAAGTTACAAATATGTTTATGAAGATGAATTTCTAGGAAATCAATAAGTAGTCATCATAAACATCCTTGACTTAATTGTAACCTCATGTATTGTATTTCAGGTGCTACCACTACAAACTAACTAAGGTAAATCCATCTTAACTTTAATCTTAATAAAATAAATAGAGATGCAATTATATTAATTAGGATGAATTTAAGGGAAATCAACAACTAGTCATGATGAATCTGATTGACTTAATTGTAACTTCCCACCAACTACCACTATATATCGTACAAGGAACTACAAATTGGATACACAAATCTAACCCAGTTTCAACTTTCAACCTCTATGTGATTCACATTTAATGAAGACTTATCTATCTACTCTAAAAGACTATTGGTGTGTATTTTTTGTACACTGGGAAAACCTATATCATAACTCAGTGGTCAATCAACAGTGGGACAAACAGCTATCAGTGGGTGCCAATGCAATCTCTCATCACCCTTATTCAAGTAAAACCATGTTATCTAGAATAACATGTTGGTGGTCCATAAGGGAGTAGACTTTCACTCCTATCAGATGTCTCTGAATTTTGGGTGGTTAACCTGTTTCCTTAATTTCCAAGAAAATCAGCTCTTAGCAAAACAAAAACAGTTTTAGGTCATAATCGAAGACGATTGATGTATATTTTAATTTGTAATCTGTATTACTATTACTATTTTTAAATATCAATAATAAAAATAATAAGTTAATAAAAAATTACAACACACAACTGTTATCCATGTCCTTGACACTACTAAATTTGGAAACGAAGCCACCATCCTTGAAATTGCAATAGCGATCATGGTTATAGGGCTAAATAGAGGGAGCGCCAGTGACCGTGTGAATAGTTTCAGAATGTGGTTGGAACAATGCACATGAAGACGAGATCTGAAGCCTTATCTGGTTGACTGGAATATAAGTTTAGATGCAACAGTCACGAGAGCGAGTTACGCCACATTTGAGTTTCTTGAGGCGCAAGTTACTTCAAAAGGAAGATTTCCCATCCATTGTTACGTGTTCAAATTCAAAACACAAGACTGGATGACTGCATGACAGAAATCAAAAACCCTGGTACGAAAGTCCTGTTATGAGTGAATGACAAGAAAAAAAAAAAAAAAATCATCCATAAGAAGATTTTTATAATTCTGGATTTGTCTTAATATGGGCAAAACCCCCGTTAGGTTTAGCGGAAAAACCTGCGTATTAAGATTTAGATAAAGCCGGTGATAGCAGGAAGTTTTGACAATGACAACGGTGGGGCTGAGAGCATGTGACTTTCATGATTCGTGCTTCTCAGAGGAATAATATTAATAATTTTATTTGGTCAATGGCTGTGGGCGTCCCATTATTTTCACGCAACCTACCCATGTTTTTATCTCTTTGTTGGGTTCCCGTGGTGTAAGGCAGATAAGTCAAAGAAACTAGTCGGCGTCTGTCATATGATTCCATCACACATGCTTCACTGTCAAATTCCCTTTTTTTTTCTCTTTTTGACGCCCAAGTCAAGCCTCTTTCCATTCCATTCAATGTCATCCCAAAATTTGAAAAACCCTTTACCTCCTTCACTGTATCGTCTTCTTTTAACCTAATTCGGCGATGTATTTTCATCTTGGAGACGAAGACGCACAGAAATGGCAAAAAAATAAAAAGGAGGCTCACCGCCATTTTTATGACTGACAGTATCACATGCCTGCCCAAATACCTAACTCCTAGGACGGTGAATAGTCTGATGTTTCTTTCATTCTAGAAGGCTGCCATAATGCGTGTGTGATTGATAGATGTATAGTAGGTGAAATGTAGCGTTCATGGATCCTACAGGAAGAAGAGAAGAGAAAAGACTATGATGAAAATAATGGGACACTGACTTGGTCTGTAAGTCATTGTATTTGACAGTTTCAAACAAAGAAATTGTAGAGCCTGCATACCTCAGGAGGCCGTCTTTGTACAAGGCTTTAATATTAGTATATTGAAAAAAGATGCCTCTGGATATGTTCAGTCCAACTTATAACAGTGACATCCCACTGGGGTAACGTAACTGTGCATCTCTACTTTGGACGTGCTCGTTTTATATATATATATATATACTGGACATGCTGATAAAAGTTCTCTGAGCTGTGAAACGTTGAACCTATTTTTGTTTGTGAGGTTTTGGAGTGTGCTGAGTGACCTCCATTGACATTGAAATGCATATATCCAAGTCATATTTCAGCTTTGATTTATAGAAAGCATTGTTATTTTATTTCATTTTATTAAAAAATTGTTTCTATACATAAATATTGATATTAAGGTGTTCATGGTACTTCTATAAAATTAAAAATATTAATCTTATTTAAGTATATATTTATGTTCATTTGAGCTGGGTAA
>ML825542.1:17879-61491 GCA_009831015.1 Picea engelmannii | reverse complement strand
GATATATGAAAATGTTTTACTGAAATAAATTCTATGGTACATGCATTTGATTTGATATGACAACTAATGTAAAATGTGAATGTGGTGATGTATGTCATGTGTAGAAAAGATTGGAATTGTTAGGGAAGGACAAGTTCCAATAGTGAAAAACCTCAGACATAAGTGAATGCAAGAGGGTTGTTGATAAAAATAAAACCGCGAAAGGGATTTTAGGAGTCCCCAGGAGGCAACATTGAAGAGGTAATATCAGAGAAGGTGTTGGCAGCCAGAACATGTATAAATATTTTGTTCCCATGTGACATGAGAGGTAAAATGGATTTAGGTATTAATCCCTTCTAAAATAGTATATGCTTTGATGGAATGAATATGATAAGAGAGTGGGTATATATGGGACTTCCCATTATGGAAGAAGTACCTCCCAGTTCTCTGCAAAATTGCAGAATGGTAAAGAAATAAATTGGGTGGCCATAAACATCGGCACCCTAGTTACCAATGAAGAAAGAATGTTTGAATGCATTCATGTGAAACTTTTAGTTTCATGTATGTTGATTTGAGGTTATGATCAACTAAAGCGGGAAAACACATTCCTGTTGTAAAAACAAATGTGTATAAAGAAACCATGTGGTAAAAGGCAAGTTGATTTCCAACCCACCAAGGCAAAGTTCCTAATATGAAAAGTAATAATTTGAACATCAATGCAAGGGTGCATTGTGTGTGAATGTGGCTATGGATATTGGCACACTAATTAAACTCATTTGATGATTGCATTTTGAAAGGCTTGTGATGCTAAAATAATGCATGTGTAAGGAATGATATTTCTTTTTTGAATAGATGAATTTGATTGTTAGTTTGCACAGTTTTGAAATTGTTTGTGAGCCACTACAAGTGTGCAATGAAAATATAATGTGCATGAGGAACTAACAGTTTGTTTGGTTGAGTGAAGAATGAATTGCAAGAAGCAGAGGTTTTGGACATGGCTGTGTCGTAAGCCCATAAGGAAGATCAATGCTTGTTGGTTATGAAATATCCAAACTACCTTGAGAAAGATATCTCATTCTTGTGGGATATGGTTCCTATATGGAAAAAATCTAAAAATAGAAATGTGGAACTTGAAATCTGTGGGTGACAAATTTGAAAGAATTTTGATCGAAATAATGAAAGCAACTCATGAATTTTTGTATGTATGTGGTTCATGTGAGAGGAAAAAAATAAAATAAAATAATATAGATAAATAGATATATGTCCGAGGAGGACAGATGATGGATGTCAAAGATGGAAAGCATGGAAAATATGCTATTGTTGTGACATGAGAACCTTGTGATACCCCATGATCCTTGTTGAATGATGTGTTGGGGTGATGCAGGCCAAAGGGATGCTTTCAACAAAGTAATCATGAGGGACGTCTCAGTTGTAAGACTCGGGAAAGTCTCAGAAATTCTTCTTGTGTGCGAAATCCCTAGAAAGGAAAGATGGATCACCCAAGGGATTGTATAACAGAGAAGGGGATGCCTGAGCCTAGGACTAGAGGGTGAGTGACATCAAGCAAGAGGAGACTTCAATCATTTTTTTAATATGTTGATTTGATCATGCACATAATGGGTATGTCAAGGAAATCATTGAGCCAAGTTAATGTGATAGCCATATGGATACAGAGCCATGAACTACACAAATAAATATTGTGCTAAATTGTGAATATTTCCACTTGAGTTTGAACAATAATAAACTTGGTTTGCATGAAATGATCATTAATATGCTTGTTGTTGAAAATTGTTGCAGGCACGTTCCAAAATTCCAAAGTCCGAGTAAGGACCATATCAGGAAGAGGAATAACATTGCTAGGATAGATAAAAGAAGAAGTCATGGCCGGCGTTGCTGAAAAATAAAGAACACTGAGAATGATATTCCTTTGAAGGGAGAGGGGATTGTGACACCCCCTCTCTAAACCCTGAATACATGTAATAAATCATGATTAGTGATTTCCATGCAACGACATGCAAATATTGTAAATGTATTATTTTTTAATTGTAAATTCCATAACTGGTTGTGGGGTGAAGCCTTAAAGTATAGGCCATGATATCACTAGTGGAATGAGAGGAGGCCCTAATAAACTAAATGACCTCAAGCCATATTCATATAATTTCCCTTAGCCCTGATTTCAAGACAAATCAGTTAATGAGGGAGGTTGTAGTTGAAAAACTAACCACCCCAATGAATGGAAGTATGGAGGGTTGTCAGAAGGGACAGGAAGCGGTCAGATAGAGGACAGTAGGAAATATCACCATGGGTCCCCAGGATTGACCCACAAGTTGCCTTCTGACAGAAGAAACAAAAGGACTGGTTGAGAACCTACCTAAGTCATGTGTGCAAGAAAATCACACAGAGGAAGAGAGTCGTTGAAAGAGAATGGACGACTACGTGCAATAAAAGGATTAGAGAACTCATGTAATAATACAGGGGGGCGAGGGGGGATTGGAGCATAGAAAACCCAGAATCACATAAAATTAAGCTCGAAGGAATCACATTCATTGGATCAATGGAGAAAATAGATCCGGGCCCTTTATTGGAGCAGGTTACCATGTATGTAGAGAATGTACCGAAGTTAATATGGACTGTTAATCAGGGATTAACCTAGAATCTACCTCTATCATAGATCATTGTGGTCTCATTTAAGAGATATTTGGGAGAGAGGTAACGTCAACATGATGTACCACGCTGACTTGGAACGCCAACATGTCCAAAAGTTGATAGGTGTCAGCATGTGGATCGAAACAGTATTTTTTCGGTGGGCCATAGTGCAGGCCCTTGGGTTAACTATGTCTTAGACCTGGATTTTGGCCTTGGACGTCATACGAAAAGTTTGAAATATCTCGACCATTGATCGAAGTATATCTGGTATGTGATCTCGGACGTGGATCGACGTGGAAGCCCTTAGACGATTGACGAGAGGAGTGATGACATCATGCTAATGTTATGTTGATTTCATGAGCCTATGTGTACAATGAATCCATGTGGATGCATGTAATTGGTCGAGGTAATAGGGAGTGGGTCCTCGTCAAGCTTAAGGGTTGGAAAGGTGGGACGAATGGGTCCACGAGTCCGCCAACCTGCGAACCCGACAAACTCACAAATAATATAAGTGTGGAGTATTAGAAGAGAGGAAGGGACTCAGATTAGTCTATGAGACTATGAGTGTTATAACCCTAAATTGCACCATACATGCATACCTGGCATCAGGCCATCTCACTTACTATTTTTGCCAACCCATCACTGAGCCGCTCTTCTTAAAAACCATATTTTTGAATATGTACGCACCCTGCACCATTACTTCCCACATACACATGCTTGTTGAACCACTATAGATCACGTATGTATGCTAGTTGCATAATTACAGCCCGCATATACTCACAAAATTTGTAAAAATTAAAAAGTTGCAAGAAAATCATTGATATTACAAGCTATTGGGTAGTTTCCCAACTGTCCCACCGCCTATAGCCCGTCACCCAACCGAATAACCATCCTTTTTCATATAAAAGGAGGTTTTGGGGTATCATTCCAACAATAAGAATAAGAACAATGAAACTCTTCCCATTTCACTTTCCCCCCTTGCCCCAAGAATTTGCAGCCACATTTTGAGTTTTGAGCTAGAATTCCCTATTCTTGCATTTTTCCTCCATTGCAAGCCTAATCGATTCCCTAGAGAGAGTTGAAGAGGAGAAAGATATGTTGAAGCACAGTTGGAGCTTGGTGAAGAGGAGCCCATACCAGGTTCAAGGAGCAGTCGTCGATCTCATTGTAAGTAACTTTGTGAGATTAATAAAAATGAATACTTTTTCTGTCCCGAATATGATGTGTTCAATCTTTATGTTTGATTTATATTTGATTAAGGCATCTAACCCACTAATTCATATATAAGATGCATGTTCATAGTTATTTGTTTGTCTGTTTATGAATGAAGGTCATCCTTGGGAGGAGACCTGTAGTCGAGCAACAACCGAACGCAAAAGGATCGACACTAGACATAGAGTTTAAGGTAGAGCTATTGGATATTTTTACCTTGTGTTTTATGCATGAATGTGGGGTGTGTTTGGGGTGGTTGTTAAAAATTAGGAGACTTTAGACGGTTAGGTCTGCCTACATGTTGAACCCTAGTGTAGTCCATAGGGGGATTTTCCCACTATAGCAGAATTGGCGACCATACTGGGGAAGCCTCTAGGGTTTTTAGGGGATATTGTTTTGGGTGTTGTAATTGGTTTTGATTACCTTTTTGAGTTTTCTATAAGTTTCTGAGTCTTTAATGGATTCTGGTCTTCCATACCAGTACTCCCTTCCTTGTCATCCTGACTGATAGTTTTCTTTTTGATCATTTACAGAGCTGTATGTGGCCTACAGTGGGTCTGCATGCATACATGCGCGCCCTCCCTTTAGACAACCCACGTACATATGCAGGTTGCTTAAGTGTTAGTTGTGTGCATATGTCCAGAAATATTTTTTGAAAGAAGAGGTAGTGAACTTCTTCTCTAATTCAAGTCATACTTCTAAGGGGTTTCTTGATCTAGTACTGGTCTTTGTTGTTACAGTCTGCAGCCTGTGTTTGACCTCAGTTTATCTTATCTTTATCAATATTTCTTGTGTTTTCTTAGTAAGGGTTTGAGACGAGTTTGTGAGTATTTTTTGATCAGTCTATTTAGTATTGTCAGGGACTCCCTGTGATCTGCAATAGACCTAAATTCAGTATTTTGGTCTTCTCTTGTCTTTACTTTTTCCTTTTTACTTTCTTTAGAAGAAAATAAAAAGAAGTCTTTTCAAGTTTCTTATTTTGAAGCATAAAAAAAAAGGAGTTTATTTCTTTGTTTGGTTAAGTAGTTAGGCTAGTTGTCTTTGCTTATCAGGAGAAAGAGTGATTTCTTAAGTTCTTTACTGAATGATTAGAACACTAAGTAGCTCGTAGTCGACTGAAATCTTGTTTTGGATTTTTATTTTAAAAGATCTTATAAAAAGTAGTTATGAAAAGTTGGTTAACGAGTGTAAATTTGCAAATCTTTATTTGTCAAAAAGTAGTTTGATTTCAGTTTCATTTAATGCTCTTCTCTTTCGTCTCTTAAAATACACCACTAGTTTCATTTCCATTTCCTTGACTTTAATACAAACCACTTAAAATTAACACTTATTTAAAATTTATTAGACTTTATGTTTGTAGGGTCCATCAACTAGTCTAGGCTAGAGCCTTGATTTAGGTTGGAGAGGAAACTCTTCAAGGCTATAAAACAAACATACGAGTCTGACTAGGGAGTGTGAAAAGTCTAGTAAACGTGAAAGTTATCTGGGTCCCCCCTCTAACAAAAGGGGCTAAACACGAGGTCGTGTGAAGAAAGGTAGCAGAGATAACCCCTCCAAAGCCAGACCAAGCGTAGTGGGGAACGCATATAGAGGACTTGTCTTGGGATTTTGTTGATTGCATTTTCCATAGAACTTCATGGGTCTTGAATCTATTCGAGGTCTTCAGTCATCTTCTGGAACACTTACTTTTGATACCCTCAATAGGTTTCAGTATTGATACCTTTCTCATTGCGGTCCACCAGACTGTCGATTGTACCCACTTGGTGACTGTTCGCGCACTGGAAACCTAGTTGCCTTTATTTTAGTGACTTACACAGGTGACTGCGGGGGTATACTACGGTACCTAGGATGGACATCGGGCCACACTTTGTAGAGTATACCCAGAGGGTGCTTTCATATTCAATTTTCACTTGCACCAGTAAGTTTCTCTAGTGTTGCCTAGTGTAACTGTTCTTCCAATTAGCTAGTGGATTGATTACTTTATCTCATAGGAACTCTTTTTAGTGTGTGTTGGTTTTCAACATTAGTAAAATACCTAGTGTGTCATTGATATTCTCACAAAGTGGAATATCAAGAGCTCTGTCGGTTTCGAAGGCTCCAGGGCCTGTTCCCGATTGAATTGGAGCCACCCCCGCCACTACGAAGGTGAAGACTTGACCAGCAAGGGTCATTTGAGGTGATCGGGTCGCAAGAAACTGTACCTGAGCCATCCTTGAGAGGAGAACATTTGAATCTAGAGGAGCCTACCATTTATGACCTTAGAGCAGAAGCTCTCGGGCTGTATAATTCTCCGGTCACTGACTTGTCGGTGTCTGTCATGGTACAAGTTGTCCCCCCAAGGGTAATTCATAGCAAGCATCAAATAGTCTTGCATGCAGCGATGGAAGAAAACACTGCTACTTCATCAGGGATTCCTCACACTCCCTCTACGGCTGCCACTATAGGGGGCATTCTGCCTCCTAACCCACCTTCGTCGGTCCAGACCACCATGCTCTTAACTGCCTCTTCTTCGGGTAGTGGTTTGATTCTGTCTATGGTAGAAATCATTGCTTAGTTCACCAAGAGTGCAACAGGCCCTCCATTTTCATACGGGATGCCTGGATTTAATACGAATTATGTTATGTCCTACTCCACCCTACAGACCATGGGTTTGGGGGCAGGGAGCTCTAAAGCTCCTCTGCAAGGGTCCATGGGGGGAACCTCAGCCCCCTATAATGCTTTCCCTTACGGTGGAGGTCATATACATCCGTCGTCCCCCTCGCTAGGTGGTGTTCCCCAGCAGCGTGTCTGGCTAAACATGAACTACAACTTGTTTGGGGCAGGCAGTCAAGGAATTTCTTCCAACACGATGTCGGTGGTTTCTTTGTCGTTCTCTTTGTTTAGAGAATTTGGTAACAATTCATTCTCGTCAGTTGCCGTCTCGGCCGGGGGAAACCCTGGTTTTGATCATAAAATCCTGTGTAGGATACTATTCCTGCACAAGGGGAAAACACCTCTCAAGGACCCTAGAATCTATGGCAGGGATCAATCCCCTCATCAGGGATGTCGACTGGGGGAAACCCCTTCCATGGCTAATGGAACCCCAGGCAAGGCTCAGTACCTATGCCCATCGGATCGACAAGGGGAAACCCTTTCCAGAACCTTTGGAATACAACGTCGAGAGCAATTCCTTCCCAGCCCTCAACGTCCAATTACAGGATTCATTCGATGACATCTCAACAAGCTCAGTATACGTACACTGGCCACGGCCATGGTATTTACCAGAACCTTGGTGAGCAGCCAAACTTTTCCTGGCAACTTGGTGCCAGACAAATTCCAGGCTCCTTTATCCTGTACATATTCAACAACCTAAGCTACCTTTTTTGGAAACATTGCATTTTCCAGACTTTTCAAGATTGTTAAACGACCCAATCTGTCATGATCTACATTGGCCTCCAATGTCGACCAAGTTTCCCTCAAACATTCCAAAGTTCGAAGGTAAGCCTAATGAATATCCAGGTGATCATGTGACCACCTTTCACCTATGGTGCTCATCCAACTCATTGAGAGACGACTCCGTCCAATTGTGTATATTTCAACGCACTCTTATCGAGAGTGTCATGAAATGGTACATCGAGCTCGACCGCTCAAGATACTCTACTTTTAGCGAATTGGCAATGGTTTTTCTAAACCATTTTCAATTAACTGTGAGATACAATGTCAGCACCAAATTGTTGGCCAACTTTGAGAAAACAAAGGATGACCATATCTCATATCACATATGAGAATGGTGACGTCGGAAGAGTTTGATAAAAGTACCAGTCCCACCGGCTTTTCTGTTGGAGTGGATCCTTAAGTCTTTGGTACCTTAGTTATCCAAATACATTGCAACGTCAGGAGTGTTTTCGGAGGAAGAAGCGATAATGAGAGCTCAATAGCTAGAACTGATATACTCTCAACCTGGATTACTTTACAAAGTTTTTCCAGATGCACCACTGTCCATTATTGACAAGACCAGACAAAAGTTTGGACGACATGTCGATGGTATCGTTGGTTCAGCACAAGAAAATCCCATTGAACATTTTTTGAATCAATTGCAACAATTTTCGATACAGAAGACAGTGGCTAGCCAAACCACTGGTTCAGATTCTCCCCCTACTCAAACATCGGATGTACACAATGTGCAATTGACAAACTCGAAGGCCAACCAGTGGGCTCACGGAAAGAAGAAACAACAAAATAAGGGTAAGGGGGATAAGAAACCCACCAATAATGTTGGCAGGGGAAACACAGAGAAAATAAAGTCAAAGTATCAATGTAACCATTGCACGGAAGACCATCCAACTCACATGTGACATTGACTTGCAGAGGCCCAAAATTTACTAGCGCAGCAACATCCTGCTATGTTAACGAACCCATTTCCACATGGAAAAAATTTAACTCAAGCCTTTGTGAATGCGGATGGGGGCAGTGAGGGACCCCCTTCATCGTCTAGTAATCCCTCGACCTCGAATGTTTATATGTTGAAAGGTGATGCCCACATAGCAACTAGGACACATGATTACAGAATGCCAAACACTTCTGAGAAGGGTGAAGAAGCCGAAAACCCATATGTTCCTCTCTAGATCGAGAAGACGTTGGGAAAAAAAATGACATGCATCCCAAAAGGGGTGTTCAAGAAAGCTTCCCACAATCCAAATGCGAGGGCCGCCTAGAACTATTTTGTGGTGGAGGATTTGTCACAAACCCCTTGCGTGATGTCTTCTTTGGAGGTCCTCCAGAGTTTCCCTTCGCAGAGAAAGGCTCAATTAGTTGCCTTAGGATCTGCTGAGACTTGTAATTCGAGAATGATCATGCTTGATACAACCAACTTGAAACCTCATCTCCCATACCACTTTGTGTTTCAGATAGTAGTGGATTACACCATGAAATATTTTACCTGAAACATTTTTCGCACGGTGGTACATGAGGGTGCCTTGACATTCATGATGTCGTTGGAGTGTTGGAAGGCCATTGGCCAACCTGTTTTGTCTCTGTCACCTACTATTCTTACCACTTTCGATGGTCATTCATTCATACCATATGGAATCATTCCTTATTGCGATGTGCATCGGAGGAAAGACCGTGTGCGTCGAAGTTGAAGTGGTCGATGTGCCTCTCGACTAGAATCTCTTGTTAGGAAGGAGTTCGACCTATGTTATGCATGCAGTGGTCACCACAGTTTTTCGGTTCTTGTTGTTTCCAAAAGAGGGTCGGATCATGTCCATTGATTAGTTGTATTTCTCCCATCCTGACCCTTCATCGGGGGCATCCACGATCCCGATAATTGATAATCCATAGCCCGACATCGTCAATGTAGGGGTTGGTTTGTGTCCACCTTTGATGGGTGCCTTCGATTACCCACCTCCATCTGGCGATGTCAAGTTCATATCAGTTTTCCCCGACTAGCCTAAGGCTGAAATATTTCAAGTGTCGTCGTTCTACACGACTCACTTTGACGATCCGTGGACTCTTCCTTCCCCATAGGCCATGATGGAAGGGACATGGCATCATTTCATGGCCATGCCTTTGTCCGCGACAAAGGTTGTGTACTCTATAGTCCAGCAAGATTTCGTCGACCCCGATCTGACTCCCGCACAGGAGTTATATACAAATTTTGAGCCTACCTGGGCTCAAGGTTATCTTACCACTACCGATTCCTTAGACTTGGTCTTTCCCTTTGATGAGGTGATTATAGAGGCATTGACTAGTATAGACAAACCCTGGGATGATCTCCATCACAGATCTTATTTTCTCCTGGAGTTAAGAAGAATTGAGGCGAGTGAATTCGTGTTGACTATGACTGGAGATAGGTATTGTCCTATAAATACCTTAGTTATGCACGCAGTTTATGCCGAAGGTAATATGGAAACCATCACTAAAATGATACCTATTGGCATCTCCAGAACCCCTGGCATCGTGGAGAATGTCTTCATTGGAGTGAACTGCTCTCCCGAGGAGATTCGAATCTACACAGATTTATTTAAGGAATTTTGCGACATTTTTGCCTGGTCTTGCGAGGAAATGCCAGGCATTGATCCAAGAATCATCGAACATGAAATAACGACGTATCCTGACACTAAGTCAGTCCGACATAAGCTCCATCCCATAAATCCTAAGAAAGAAACAGTTATTAAGGCTGAAGTAGAGAAACTTCTCAAAGTCGGTTTCATCTACCCCGTCCAATTGACTCAATGGGTGTCAAATGTCGTTCCAATCAACAAAAAGAAGGGAACGATTCGCGTATGTATGGACTTTCGTGATTTGAACAAGGCTTGTCCAAAGGATAATTTCCCCACCCCATTCATTGACCATATTGTCGATGAATGCGCAGGTTGTGAGGTCTTTTCTTTCATGGATGGTTTTTCAGGATACAATCAGATACAAATTAAGCCCAAAGACCAACATAAAACAACTTTTATCTATCCATGGGGTACATTCGCTTATCGAAAGATATCTTTTGGCCTCAAGAATTTTGGAGCCACTTTTCAGCGGGACATGTATTTTTCCTTCCATGATCTCAGACACATAGTCGAGGCCTATCTCAATGATTTAGCATCATGATCTCATAAGAGAGTTGATCATCCCACGCACCTCTGAATTATCTTTGAGCGATGTCGCTACTATCGGATTTGCTTGAATGAAAACAAGTGTAGATTTTGCATGACATTGTTTGTCTTCTAGGTTTCATAGTTTTGACAACAGGGATCATGGTCGATCCTCTAAAGGTTGTGTTAGTAACAATTCTTGTCCTGAGCACAAGAGTATTCAGGTCTACCAACTGCGCGAGAAGCGCCCAAGCGCAGCACATAAAATCTCGTTTCAGGATTCCAAACAAATAAGCAGGCGAGATTATATTGTCGACGGCCCAGATTCATCCTTAAGAATAGATCGATGGTTGAGCAAGGCTCCTGATTGTAAATTTTTGATGAAGCGCTAGTCGCTCTGGTTAATGTATAAGGCATTTGAGACTTCTTACTTTATGGATGTCAGCCTCTTTTTCATTTCTTTGTTTACTGTGTTAGAACGGCTCGGAATTGGATGATCCAGTCGAGTTGTAGTTGTTATAGGATGATGAAGGTTGGATCATTGTAACAGTTGCATTGTTTCTAATCAGTTCCTGTGATTTTCTTAGTGCTGAACGACTTGGAATTGAAGGATTCAGTCGAGTCGCCCCTCAGCTCCTTGAAGCTCTGGACCAAGAGGATCTTGGCTTCTGATTTTTTCATCCTCAAGCTTCCGAAGGCCTGTCGCCCGAGGCAGTCTTGCTCACCCTTCTCACAAGTCTTCCATCTATCGCCCTTTAATCATCTACTGACAAAAGTTGGATCAAGACCTCCCTTGATTTCTACATACCAGGCCTAGTTTCCTGAGTTAAATCTATATCTAATTGAGTCTTTACCCATTCGATCACCCCACTAAACAAATCGTGACATAAAACTGATGGGCGTTGGGCTCTTCTCCCGCAAGCAATCTAGGAGTGACTTCTGACGCTAACATTTCTGGCATCGTTGCCAGGGACGAAGTTGAAGATTTTCCCTGGGATTGAACGACATTGAGCCTCTGATTCCGAAGGTGCATCAAGTATCAGAGCCTTTAAAGATTTCTACTGTGCACCTGGTGACTCCATTGTGTCGACTCCACTGTGGCGAACCTGCTGTATTAATTGTGGCTTTCAGAGGCAGACACACGCGGTCTCATCCACAGCTGCCCCTAGCTACACCTGAAGTTGATCCAGAGGTGGTTCTAAGGAAAGGAAAGGCCTCTGAAGAAGAATCTTCCACCGCCGAGCCAGGTAATCCGCCATCTCCTTCTATAGGAACTCCATTTTCTCCTCCTCAGTTTCCTAACAGACCACCTTTCGAGGTTTCCCGTTTCCTGAATTTCGGGAGTGTTGCTGTCGAGTTTTCCCCTCCTGGTATGGGATTGGAAAGAGAAATCCTTGTCACTCCCCTCTCCTCTGAAGTTGTACCTTGGTGCAGACCCAGGACCACAAAAGATTTCCCCACTCTTGTCTTTACCACTCCCCCTCTTGTTACTGCTACCACTCCTACGCAAAGAGGAGCGTCTGCTGACTTGAGCCCGTTAGCCTTCTCCTTAAATCCCCTTATGTTTCCCATTCCACTTCGAGACTCATTCCTAGTAGCCCCCTCGCGAACTCCTTCTCCTCCAAGTTCTCCTCCACTTAATATTCCCATGGCTGGTGCTAATCCCCCTCTAAATAGAATGGATGCCATAGTCGCTGCCAGATATGCTCCCTTAATCCTACCTCATCCTATGAATCCTCTCCCTGCTAGAGATTACTTGAAATACATGCCCAAGTTCACTGGGGAAGAGGACGTAACTGCAGAAGAGCACCTGGCTTCTTTCTACAGTTTTGCAGACAACCTAAACATTGAAAATGAAGATGTTTGGATGAGAGTCTTCATCCAAAACCTGGATGGCGAGGTGAGGAAATGGTTTAGAGGATTGGCCCCCAGATCTATCCCTGGGATCGAAGCTCTGGATAGTGATTTTCTGAGGCAGTGGGGAGATAGGAAGGATTTCATGTATTACATGACAGAGTTCGGGTCTTTGAAGAAGATGGAAGGAGAGTCTGTCTCTCACTTCTCCAAAAGATTCAATAAGATGTATAATAAAATTCCTGCCAAAATAAAACCCTCAGAAGCCTCGACCAAGATTTCTTATGCTAGTGTGTTTGGCCCTGACTTCTGTCTTTTATTGAGAGAAAGAAGAGCCACCTCCTTAGCTCAAATTCAAGATGCAACCATAGAAGTGGAATCCAATGTATTAGCAACCGACAGACTGAAGAACAAGGCCGACGTAGATAGAAGAAAGGCAAGGTCGGAAGCCTCAACTTCTGGCCCATCAGTGCCCAACCCTCAAGTGGATGAATTGACCAAGATGGTAAAGCCTCTGTCTACAGAGATGGAGAGAATGAAGGTGGAGGGAAGGAAAGCATACAAGGGCCCTCAAAATGCCAAAAACAAGGGAGGTTTTAGGAGGCCAAACCATATTACTTCCCCGGCTGTGCAAAGAGAGAGGGGAAGAGACAGAGAAGACCAAAAAATTTAGGCCCCTTTTCAAAACAATTTTGTGGCCTAGGGGGAAGAAGGGGAAACAGATGAGCTTGATCCTGAAATCCATTGCTTCGGGGACACTCCTCCTTTCCCTCATCTCACTCAATCAGCATACGAGGAGTCTCTCATGGACAGTCAGCTAAATGAACTAAGCAAGGGAGACAAGACTAGTGGCAGCCAAGGCAGGTATGAGTTGAGGTCTAAGAAAAAGACAGTAGCACTTGATGTCCCTGAGCAGTCTACTAGAATAGAGAAGCCTGCTAATGGAGTAGCAGATAGTCATAGAGTTAAGAAGCCCCGACCCCTCTCTCCCATAGTCCAGATTCATGTTCCCAAAATAAGAGAAATCTCGAAGCTTACATCTTCTTTTAAGTTCGAGCATGAAATCCAAAAGATCAGAATCCCTGTGCCCCTAACCGAATTGATTAAACATGAAGGGTTCAAGAAATGCTTCTCTGAGATTTTACAGTCTGATATCTCATGCCTTCCCACAGACTCCATAAATTTGCAAGATGAAAAGCCTGTAGTTATTCTAGGTCCTATGGTAGAAGACAGGAATGACTCATCCCCTCCCTTCTACACTTCCTTGAATATACATGACAAGGTGATGCATAACTGCTTGATGGATTCAGGGGATTCTCACAACCTCATGCCCAAGACTTTCATGGAAGAATTAGGGCTAGAAGTCACTCGAGCCTATCATGACCTCTATTCCTTTGACTCCAGAAAAGTTCAATGTCTAGGAGTTATCAAAGACCTGGTCGTGACCTTATTTCAATTGCCCATGAAAAGTGTGATCATGGATATTGTAGTGGTTGATGTCCCCCCCAAGTTTGGTATGTTTTTATCAAGGTCTTGGATAAAAATACTAGGGCGAACTTTGCATATGGACCTCACATATGCTACCATCCCAGTGTTTGGAGGGGAACATAGGAGGCTATACAGGGAGGCCCAATTGGCCTATATAATCAGTGATGAAGCTAATCCTACCAACCATCCTATTTTTTCCTTAGACACCGATTTAGGTTCCAGTCTACTACATCTCACTCATGCTCCTGAGCCTCCTCTTAAACTCAGGAAGCAGCCCACCACTCCTCATGAATGTTCTTCCCCCATCTCGCCCGTCTGGAAAATGTTTTTTGATGGAGCCTCTTCCAGGGAAGGCGTTGGCGCTGGGGTAATTTTTGTATCACCTGCTCAAGAAACCATATCTCTGTCATACAAACTAGAATTTGAAGCTACAAATAATGTGGCAGAGTATGAAGCTCTTTTTCTATTACTAAGAGTTGCAAGGGAAATGGGAATTCAGGAGGTAGCAGTGTTCGGTGATGCAAAGTCGGTGGTCCAACAGATCAAGAGCGCTTATCAGGCTAAGAATCCTCGACTCAGGAGTTACAGAAATGAGGTATGGGACCTAATTGATAGTTTCTTCTCAGCATTTAACATTTATTTCATCCCAAGAGAGGAGAACACAGTGGCAGATTCCTTGGCTACATCAGCAAGCAATTTCAAAGTACCCCTGTCGCCCAAATTCAGGTATGATGTAGAAGTAAAATACATGCCCTCCATACCTGACAACGTCAAACATTGGAAGGTATTCGAGGATGATCTCGAGATCAAGAAGTTCTTGGAGACTGTCGAAGAATTTTCAGAGATGCATATCGACCAAGACTCTGTCTCTGAAGAAAAACTTGATGGGGGTAATTTTCTGAATAAGATTGCAGAGCGTAACATAGTGCAGTTGCCCAGCAATCATATTCCGAGAGGACTGGTTCCTTTGGAAAGGTTTTTTGATAGAAATGATGTGGCATTAAAAGGGGAGATCTCAGAAGATGATGTTGATACAATTCAGTGCAACATTGGCATTGAGAGTGAGCCCAAGTTGGTCAAATTGTCAAGAAGTCTGACAAAGGAGCAGAGGTCTGAATATATTCGACTTTTGAGGGAATTTGCTGATGTTTTCGCTTGGACCTACGAAGACCTCAAAACATATGACATTTCTGTCATCGAGCATAAGATCCCGTTGAAAAGCGAGGCAAATCCGTTTAGGAAGAAGCTAAGACAGATCAATCTTATGTTGTTGCCTATTATGGAGAGGGAAGTGAAGAAGCTGTTGCAGGCCCAGATCATCGTACCACTGAGGTATTCAGAGTGGGTGGCCAACTTGGTACCAGTAAGGAAAAAGAATGGAGAAATTAGACTCTATGTAGACTTCAGAAACCTGAACAGGATCTCACGAAAGGATAACTACCCCTTACCAAAGATGGAACATATACTGCAAAGGGTAACAGGAGCATCCCGGATGTCCATGATCGATGGTTTCTCTGGCTACAATCAAGTCTCTGTTCTGCCTAAGGACAAGGAAAAGACAACATTTACCACTCCATGGGGCACATTCATGTATGCCAAGATGTCGTTTGGATTAATGAATGCAGGGGCAACGTTTCAGCGTGCCATGGACATAGCTTTCGTTGGGGAAAAGGATAAATTTGTGGTCATCTATCTGGATGACATCACAGTGTTTTCAAAATCTGATAAAGAACATTGTTGTGATCTCAGGAAGGTTTTCCTGAAATGCAGGAGTTTTGGCATTTCATTAAACCCCAAGAAATCTCTGTTCGCCATGCAGGAGGGAAAGTTACTAGGCCACATAATATCAGCGGAAGGATTCAGGATTGACCCTAGCAGAGTTGAGGAAATACAAGCCTTATCAGTCCCGAGGTCCAAGAAGGAGGTCCAATCTTTCCTTGGTAAGATTAATTTTCTGAGGAGGTTTGTGCCTAACTTTGTTGAGGAGGTAAAGCTTATAACAGTCATGTTAAGAAAAGGAAATGAAGTGAAGTGGACTTCTGAAACGTGAAATTCCTTTGAGAAAATAAAGAAGGCCCTGACTGAAGCCCCTATGCGTATCAGTGCCGAGTACTCAAAGGATTTTCTCATTTTCTCCTTTGCCTCACCTGACATGGTGGCTGATGTCTTATTGCAGACAAACAAGGTTGGACTAGAACAGCCTATTGCCTATTTCAGTCGAGCATTGAGGGATGTCGAAGTCAGGTATAAAACTATGGAGAAGCGGGCCTATGCCCTGGTAAAGGCTCTCAAGTCATTTAGAATCTATGTCCTGCAGTCAAAAATCATCGCTTATGTCCCCTTGGCTTCTATTAAAGACATTCTTATTCATCCTGACATAGACGGGAGAAGGAGTAAGTGGATAGCCAAGATTCTGGAATTTGACCTGGAAATAAAGCCTACCAAATTAATCAAAGGTCAAGGTTTAGCCAAACTGTTGGTTGAATCCAATTGTCAAGCTTTGGGGATAAGTTTCATCAACGAATGCTCAGGAATTCAGGGTCGGTTGTTTGACATGGACCCTCAAAGGGAGCCCCCATTGGCTTGATGTCCTTGGTATAAGGATGTCATATACTTTCTGCAAGAGTTGCGGCCTCCAGACGGCCTACAAAGAAACAAAGAAAGAGCTCTGAAGCTCAAGGCAGTTAGATACTGCCTTATCGATCAAATTTTATACTGGAAAGACCCCCTCGGGGTGCTTTTAAAATGCATGAATTCATAAGAGGCCAACAAGATCATGGTTGAATTTTACAGCAGCCTATGTTGAGGGCACCATTTCTGGAAGGCCACAGCCCACAAAATCCTCAGGGCTGGATACTACTGGCCCACCGTGTTTCCTGACGTCTGCAGAATGGTCAGAGCCTGCATCAAATGTCAAAGATTTGCAGGAAAGAAACAACTCAAGTCCTTGTCATTAAATCCTATGGTTGTTTCAGGACCTTTCCAGCAATGGGGCCTAGATTTCATTGGAGAAATTCACCCCGCTTCCAGTGGGAAGCACAGATGGATCCTGACTGCTACCGATTTCTTTACCAAGTGGATTGAAGCTATCCCCACCAGGAATGCTTCCCACGAGGTAATCATCGGATTCCTAGAAGATCTCATCACAAGATTCGGTTGCCCAATTAAGATTGTCACTGATAACGCAGCCTCTTTCAGGGTTGATCCATTAGCCAAGTTCTGTGAGAAATTTGAGATCAAACTAATTCACTCCACCCCATATTATCCCCAGGGCAACGGTTTAGCAGAGTCCTCCAACAAAATCCTGATAAGGATCATCAAAAGATTGTTGGAAGACAACAAGAAGGCCTGGCATTCAAGATTAAATTTTTCTCTATGGGCCGATCGAGTGACCACAAAGAGATCTATAGGTGTCTCTCCTTTCCAATTAGTCTATGGAGCAGAGGCTATTTTTCCTTCTCATCTAGCCATTCCTGTAGCAAAATTCCTCCAGGATCATCAAGAGGAGCCTGATGACATGATCAGAAGAATTCATCAACTGGTAGAAGTCCAGCAGGCCAGAGAGCAGGTAGTGGACAGAATCCAGGACCATCAACAAAAGATCAAGCAGGTTTTTGATAAGAAGGCCAAGAAGGAAGAGTTTCAGATAGGAGACCTAGTATTGAAATGGGATGCTCCTAAGTAAGATAAAGGCAAGAACGGAAAATTTGAAGCCCTGTGGATCGGGCCTTTCAAAGTATCTGAAGTATTCTCGAATAATACATACAGGTTATGGGATTTGAAGGATCGAGAATCTTTCAATGGCCCTGTGAATGGGCATTTCCTAAAAATATTTTTCTCTTGAGCCGCACATGGCTCTTTCGCGGTTGTAAATACTGTTTTTCTTTCCGTCTTTAAGTTTTAAATAAATGACCCCATATCCCAACAGCAAGGCACTGAAACTGCAAAATGAGTCCTTAAAGCATCGCAGGGACGAATCTATCCCCCATGGAGCCTAATGTTAGTAACAATTCTTGTCCTGAGCACAAGAGTATTCAGGTCTACCAGCTGTGTGAGAAGCACCCAAGCGTAGCACGGAAAATCCCGTTTCAGGATTCCAAACAAATAAGCAGGCGATATTATATGGTCGACGGCCCAGATTCATCCTTAATAACATATCGATGGTTGAGCAAGGCTCCCAATTGTAAAGTTTTGGTGAAGCGCTAGTCGCTCTAGTTAATGTATAAGGCATTTGAGACTTATTACTTTATGGATGTCAGCCTCTTTTCCATTTCTTTGTTTACCGTGTTAGAACAGCTCGGAATTGGAGGATCCAGTCGAGTTGTAGTTGTTATAGGATGATGAAGGTTGGATCACTGTAACAGTTGCGTTGTTTCTAATCGGTTCCTGTGATTTTCTTAGTGATGAACGACTTGGAATTGAAGGATTCAGTCGAGTCACCCCTCAGCTCCTTGAAGCTCTGGACCAAGAGGATCTTGGCTTCTGAGTTTTTCATCCTCAAGCTTTCGAAGGCCTGTCGCCCGAGGCAGACTTTCTCACCCTTCTCACAAGTCTTCCATCTATCACCCTTTAATCATCTACTGACGGAAGTTGGATCAAGACCCCCCTTTCTTTCTGCATACCAGGCCCAGTTTCCTGAGTTAAAGTTATATCTACTTGAGTCTTTACCCATTTGATCACACCATTAAACAAATCGTGACATAAAACTGATGGGTGTTGGGATCTTCTCCCGCAAGCAATGCAGGAGTGACTTCTGACGCTAACAGGTTGAGGCGATAGTTCAATTTCCTCCCCCGTGCACAGTCCCTCAACTTCATAGTTTACAGGGAAAATCCAACTTTCTTCGGCGTTTTATCGCAAACTATGCCAAGATCACTAAAGGGTTCATGCATTTACTAAAAAAGGGTGTTCCTTTCTATTGGGATGAAGCCACTCAGTGCTCTTTTGAAGCATTGAAACGCGCCCTCACATCTACCCCTCTGCTCTGGCCTCCCAATTATAATAAATATTTCTTATTATACTTGGTCATTGCAGAGTCGACCATCGGTATGGTCTTGGTTCAGGAGGACGATCTAATTTAAGATCATGTGATTTATTACCTGAGTCGAGGCCTGGTTGGACCAGAACTCAACTACTCCCATGTTGAGAAGCTTGTGTTGGCAGCAGTCCATGTTGTCTAACGGCTCCGTCATTATATTTTTCTTCGTAATACCACCGTCATTGCAATTGTGAATCTGTTCCAATACGTGTTGACATGACGTGTAATCAAAAAAAAGATCAGTAAATGGATTGATATCCTCCAGGAATTTCACTTGGATTTTGTTTTTGCGAAATCTAAGAAGTGATTGGTCTTTGCAGAACTTATCTCGAAACTTTTGGTCAAGTCAGGTGATGTTACGCCCGAAGAATCATCGATTAAAGGAGATATCTTTTTTATTTCATCTTCGGACCCCTAGTATGGAGATATACTAGTCTATCTCTAGACTTTGAAGTGCCCCGCCTCTACTTCTCGCGATGAGCGTCGACGTATACTCCATCAGGAAAAAACCTATCTCATTCTCAATGCCACTTTGTATCGTCGAGGTGTAGATTGCATCCTTCGACGGTGTCTCACTCATGGAGAAGCAGAACGCGTGCTTAATGACTGCCACTGGAGCACGTGGTGGTCATTTGTCTATGTTGGCAACAACCCAAAATATTCTACGATTCGGTTACTTTTGGCTGACGTTAATCAAACATTGCATTGAATTGGTAAAGAAGTGTCACCTGTGTCATATCTTCTCCTGGAAGATGAGGGCACACCCCACTCCTATGTTTCCCTTCATTACAGTTGACCCCTTCACCAAGTGGGGGATTGATTATACTACATGCCACCCCCTTTCAACCAGGGGGCACCGTTATATCATCGTAGCAGTAGACTGCTTCACAAAGTGGGTCAAATTGATTATACTACATGCCACCCCCCTTCAACTAGGGGGCACCATTATATCATCGTAGCAGTAGAATACTTCACAAATTGGGTCGAAGCTATGCCAATGTTCAAAGATGATGGCAAGACAACAACTCTCTTTTTGTTCAATCAGATAATAGCAAGATTTAGCATCCCGAAGGATATTGTCACTAACCATGGCAGTCACTTCCAGAAAAAAATGATGTCTACGTTAACATCAAAGTGTGGGTTGAGGCAAGAGCATTCATCACCCTACTATCCATAAGTGAATGGTCAGGTGGAAGTTGTGAATAAGTCTCTCAAGACTATTATGCAACAAATAATCAATTTGGCCAATTCAAATTGGCATTTGGTGTTGTACTCGGCATTGTGGGCCTACCGAACATTTGTAAATACTACAACCAGTTTCTCACTTTTTCAACTCCTTTACGAGATGGAAGAAGTCTTTCCAATAGAGTGTCAGATCCCATCTCTAAAGTTGGTACTACAATTATTTCTAGACACTTTACCACTTGAGGAACGCTTATTATATCTCGAGCAGCTCAATGAGCAGCGTCGTGACGCAGCCTTGGCCAACGAGGCTCATAAGAAAAAATTAAAGTGTCAGTATGATCAGTCTATTTGTCCTCATATTTTCTTCGAAGGAAACCTTGTCCTGGTCTATGACCAAGATAAGGATCCCCTAGGGGCAGGCAAGTTAAAACCCATGTGGTTCGTACCTTTCATCGTGGAGGAGGTATTAAAGAAGGGTGCTTATCGTCTAGTTGACTTCAAAGGGAAAGCTTTGATGGAGCCTAGAAATGGGCTCTACCTCAAGAAGTATTACTCGTAGGTGGGTCGCCTTGGGTGACTTCTTGTACATGTGTATAGTTCTTATACAGTTTAGTTTTTGTCTTTTTTTTAATGGACGTGTCATTTTTTATGTCATCTTTTTCGCGGTGGAAGATGTCAAGTGAATCAGAGGTGTTCATTGGGTTCGTGGATGGGGCCAACCGACACACTCAGAGGCTTACTTCCACAGCTTGGGTGATCTTCACACCTCAAGGCCAGTTGCTAGCTTTAGGAGGTATCTGTTTAGGTGACGCCACAAAGAATGTTGTCGAGTATAGTGCAGTAATAGAGTTTCTTCATGATGATTTGTCTCACGGTATCTCTCACCTATGGGTCTACTTAGATGCACAGTTGGTTGTGTAACAATTAAATGGGGTTTATCGCGTTTATGATCCTACTCTACACCGACATTTCCTTAGGGTACATCTCTTAGAACGATTCTTTGATTACATTATGTATATCCATGTTCCTAGGAGATTGAATCAAATCACGGATACTCTAGCTAATCATGCATTAGATTGGCACATTGCACACACATACAAGAAACACACACATACACATGTACATACATTATAAAAATGTGATCCATAAGACATAAAAATATGTAAATACTACACATATATATATCAAAATTCTTAGAGTACATAGGTGGGCACAAGCGCCTCAAAAAATAATATGTCTTGTATACATCGTGGGGCTTGTGCCCTCAAAAATACACAAAAATTGCCCTCGGCACGTAAGTGGTCCACCCTAAGCTAAGCACGGGGCCTATTGGCCCTGCCATATTGAACGACGATGTTTTCCAAACGCCAAAAATACTGGACCCAGGTCCATGGCACACCAACCACATGAGGCTGCATAGATGGCAAGAGATCCTCAATCTCGTCCATGGGCACTGTATGAGTGAACGCGGTGAGGTTTCGCTCCACCTGTCTCAACACTCTCTCAACTTCTCCATCTAGAGGTCCCCCTGTTGTTCCTGCTAGTCTGGCGATCACTATTGGTGTTGCCTCTGGTCGAGGACGCCGCCTACTCCTCGAAAAATCTGTTGGATTCACTGGTCCCACATCTATACATAACAGATACATAGTTGTCAGATACTCTGGTGCACATAAAAATTATATATATATAAAGAAACTAAAAATTAAATAACTTCAAAAGTAAAAAACATACCCATCTCTCCTCGCTCAGCTCCAAGAGGTAAGGGCATGTCCAGGTCCCTGGAAAAGTTGATCCTGTCATAGGGGTAGACCTCTATCATTGGAATCTATCGTGTCCACCATTCAAAAAAGGTGTCATCAAAGGCCTCTATGGTCCTTCTACCCCCCTGTCGTGGCAGCAATGTCACCCATCTACACACTGTTGGGATGAAGGCCACATGCCCCCGCACTGTCTCTCGTGGACTAAGAATGGGTACCCTCTCAAAAAAGAATGAGAATAGAATGGTCTCGAACACAAAGTTTTTGTTGTTATGCCCGCGACACTTGGTGAGTTGTCTCTTCATGCAGTCTAGCATGGTCGTACTTCAGTCAAATATTTGTGCATTCAAGCACTGCAATGCACAATGCATGTGTGCCTGAGAGGCCTGATGTAAATTCGTGGATCTAGTGATCTGCCCAATGAGTAAAACTATCACTTTCAATGATAGGTTGGTGATCTTATTGATTGGCACCTGAGAACCTACTTTCTCAGTGTCATCCTCGCAATGTAGTTCAATCAACTCTGCAATGTTGTGAATCTCGGGGGGGGAAGCACGCAAGTTGACTGGTTCACCCATCTTTGAGAGGCCAGTCAGAAAGTAAATGTCTTCAGTCGTTGGATTCAATGACTGCCCCTCGAGCATAAACGTCTCAGTGTCGGGATGCCAATAATCTACCAAGGCATTCAATAGCCTAGGTTGTGCACTCATGAATGGACATCGGAAAAACTTCCACAAGCCACATTATCTCAATGCGGCCATAGTTACAGGGTCCTCATCGACCAAGATATCTATATCCTCATGCTCCCTCTCTCTCCAGTGGACATACATCCTGTTACAAACAAGTTCATGGAGGAAGTTAGCTCTTGCATTTTTATTTTTTATACCTTTTTGAAGGTGTATGCGGGTTGTCTTGGACACAGTCATGTATGCATGCGGGTAAATTGTTTTCTGCCTGCGAGCATACGTGGGTTGTCCTTGCAAAACTCGTGTGCACATACGGCCGCCCTTTTATAAAGGTTCACGTCCCCCAAAAAAACAAAAGAAATGAAAAATGGAAGTATTGAAATTCAAGAGGGGTTGATTTGTACTTACTTGGTCCAAGCGGAAGTTCGTTTCATACTCTGAAGCTCCCAGAATCAACTCTTTTCAAAAAGGGGTGTTTTTGGATTTTTGGTCAATTCTCAATTTACAATGGTGATAGTAAGCTGCCAACTTCTATTTATAGAATTTTTTGGCCCTTTTTTTCATTTTTTTGACCCTTTTGTCGTTTTTTCTGGCTTGAAAATCATTTAACATGGTTATTGAGTTTCGCATTGGATGTTACGATACACTTCACTTTTGGTTTGGAAAACTTTTTGGGAGATGGGTCACTTTTAAAGGTCCTTTGGTAAAAAGTCATTTTTCCAACTTTGTGCATTTAACTTAGGATTCCACCTCCACTTTTTCTATCTCGTTGTCTTTTTTTCTTTTCCATAGGGTCAATCCCATCGAATTGTGACACGGAACAGTCATTCTTGCTTTAGAAGTGTCGTAATTTGGTGGTAGAGCCTACCTCTACATGGATGCCATAGGTAGCTCATGGTTGCATTTTTGGTGTCCATGTTGTCATTAATGACTTTAGGCTCAGGATTCCTTGTTAGTCTTGTTGTGATTACGATTTTGAGCCTCGTACATATTATATGTTATCACTCTTGACCTCACCCTCGGGACTCCAAGAAAAAGAGTCTTCTTTTAAGCCCTTTTCAGACTCTTTAAACATGAAAAGATTGTCAAGAAATCTTGTTGTCCTTCACGCTTTCCAAACTAAAATTTTAAGGCACGTATGTCCGGTGGTAGTTTACCCCTTTTTCAGTCCAGATGGTAATTTTACGAACAAAGGTACGCTCTAGGAACTTCGGTTCGCTAGAAGAGTATTCTCAGGTATACGTTTAACCCTTTTTCGGGCCTGAGGGACTAAATTTACGAAAAAGGAACCCCCATGGAGTCCATAGTTAAGCTCTTTTCAGACTCCCTAAAATTGAAAATATCGTCGAGTGACCTTGTTCCTTCACACTCGTTAAATTGGTCCAAAATAACATCCCCTACGGAGTCCATAGTTAAGCTCTTTTCAGACTCCTTAAAATTGAAAAGATTGTCAAGTGACCTTGTTCTTTCACACTCATTAAATGGTTCAGAAACACATCTACTGGAATGAGTTTACCCCTTTTTTCGGCCTGTAGATTAAGGAGGAAAAAGGTACACCTTGGGAGATTTTTCTCGTCGGGAGAGTTCTCCTCAGCAAATTTCACTTTTTCGGGCTAGGGAGACTAAATCTAGAAAAAGGAAGCGAGTCCATAGTTAATCTCTTTTCAGACTCCTTAAAATTGAAAAGATTGTCGAGTGATCTTGTCTGTGTCACACTCGTTAAAATGGTTTTGAATAGACATTTTTCGGTGCTATTTTACCCCTTTTTCGAACCGACTAAGACTACCTTCGAAAAAGGTACCCCAGTGGAGTCTTCTTTTGCGCTTTTTCAGACTCTCTAAAAATGAAAAACCACCGAGATTACCTTCATTGGGCTCATTAAAATTACCTTGAAGGGCGTTATCATTGTGTCATATTAATCGCATTTGCATCCCTGCATCTTTGGCCTAATGTCAGCCCCATGTTGCTCTCAACTGAACCTTTGAAGCATGCCTTATATACAAGCCTTGTAGCACTTTGCCTTTGCGTCTTGACACCTTGACCCATGGAGGAATTTTTCCAAGTGTCCTTTCCCTACGCATTTCTCCTTGCTATGAGCATTAGTGTGTTCCTTGCGCTTGGAACTAGTATGCTTTGCGACACTCGTTCCTCCTTTGTAACGTAGCATTCTTTTATTCTTTTTCAAGATTTCCAACATTATTTAAAAAGACAAAAAAATCAAATATACCCCAAAAAGAAGATGAGAAAAGTATTTTCTTTTTATGCCAGCACAATGAGTCGCCCTTGGACAAAGAACATCCTTTTGTTTGTTCATCAAGCTTTTTGATTTAATATGACCTTAGGAATATGTTCTCTCTACATATAGTTTTGTCCTCCTCCATTTGGTTATTCTTCCAAACACATGGAGAGTTTGTGTTGCCTCCTGCATCATGAACTTATGCCAATATCATGCTTCTTGAGTCTAATCATCTGTCATGCTATTGTCCAAGGGGATTTTTACCCAACTTGAGTCAGCCTCTCTATAGTTTGTCTCTTTCTCTCATGCCCCTCTATCCCCAAACGTCCAATCAAGTCCTTATTCAAAATCATTGAATTTCTTTGCCTGATCACCGAGATCCTCTTGTTTGTTCCCCGACGAGCCATCAAAGACCTCTGGGTAGTGAAGTTGTACACTCACATTACACTCCTACCCTATTTTTGAATATATTGAAGTTGTTTCTCGAGCTCTGAAGGACTCATCTACAGCCATCAAGTGTCATTGGCTTCTTGAAGATGGATATTACACATGTATATATTTGATTTTGAGATGTATATCCGTTGTGTATTGCTCACTGCTACACTTTATATAGTTATATGACATGGATATGCAGTGTATTTTATTGGAATCCATGATTTATTTCATCCCGAGCATGGGTATGCCCACCTTGGTGAGACAATTATTATTTTTTGCAGATGGCACCTCCTGAACTCTGGTCTCGAGCTCACTCGCTTTGTACGTTGGTGAAGATTTGTAATGTATTTCGACCATCAGATTCTATTATGACCTCACACATTAGGGGGAATATGTTATAACCCTAAATTGCACCATACATGCATACCTAGCATCAAGCCATCTCACTTACTATTTTTTTCAAGCCATCACTTAACAACTCTTCTTAAAAACCATATTTTTGAAGATGTACGCACCTTGCACCATTACTACCTGCGTACACATGCTTGTTTCACCACTACGTCTCATGTATGTATGCTATTTGCACCATTTCATCCCGCGTATACTTGCAAAAGTTGTAAAAATTAAAAAGTTGCAAGGAATTCGTTGAGATTGCGGGCTATTGGGTAGTTTCCCAACTGCCCCACTGCCTATAGCCCGTCACCCAACCGAATAACCATCCTTTTTTCATATAAAAGGAGGTGTTGGGGTCTCATTCCAAGTATAATCATAAGAACATTGAAACTCTGCCCATTTCACTTTCCCCCTTTGCCCCAAGAATTTGCAGCCACATTGTGAGTTTTGAGCCAGAATTCCCTATTCTTGCCTTTTTCCTCCATTGCAAACCTAATCCATTACCTAGAGAGAGATGAAGAGGAGAAAGATACGTGGAATTGAAGTTGGAGCTTGGTGAAGAGGAGCCCAGACCAGGTTCGAGGAGCATTCATCGATCTCATTGTAAGTAACTTTGTGAGATTAATAAAAAGGAATACTTTTTATGTCCCGAATATGATGTGTTCAATCTTTATGTTTGATTTATATTTGATTATGACATCTAACCCACTAATTCATATATAATATGCATGTTTGTAGTTCTTTGTTTGTCTGTTTATGAATGCAGGGAAGCCTTGAGAGGAGACTTGTAGTCGAGGAACAACCGAACACAAAAGGATCGACACCAGACGCAAAGTTTAAGGTAGAGTTACCGGATCTTTTTACCTTGTGTTTTATGCATGAATGTGGGGTGTGTTTGGGGTAGTTGTTAAAAAGTAGGAGACTTCAGAGGATTAGCTCTGCCTACATGTTGAAACCTAGTGTAGTCCATAGTGGGGTTTTCCCACTATAGCAGTGAGTCCACCAACATGTGAACCCAACAAAATTACAAAATATTCTAAGTGTTGATACTTCTCGGACAGACCTATGGAGGAGAGGTATAGAATTGTATGTATGTGAATCCATGTAGATTAAGTATCGATACTACTCGGACGGACCTATGAAAGGATGATTATATATTTATGCATCCACGAGTCTGCAAAGATGAAAATGGTTAAGTGTCGAGAATTTTCGGATGGACATATGAAAGGATGCTCATATATTTATGCATCCACGAGTCTGCGAGTCCACGAAGATAAACATGGCTAAGTGTCGAGAATTTTTGGATGGACCTATGAAAGGGTGCTTATAGGATTATGCATCTGCGAGTCCGCGAAGATGAAAAATTGCTAAGTAACGAGACTTCTCGGGCGGACTGATGAAAGGAAGTTACAAAATTATGAGTCTGTGAGTTCGCCACCCATGAGAGTGTGTCAGAAGAAGGTCTGAGCAACGATGTGTGTAGGCCTATGTGGATCGAAGTTCCACCATGGTAGGCTAGGCTAGTACCACGTTAGGACCAGGGTTTCACCACGTTAGTTGGCACGATCAGTGACACATCACGTGGATACCACATGGAAGTAAGAGAGATGTTTCCTATGTAAACCCAAGAACTTCGGAAGGTCATACCTTTCATTCCAGAGCTCAATCCTGAGTGAATTTTACCATCGTTGGAAATTTCTTAATGAGAAAAAGAGGATGAAGTTGTGATAGATCATATTTAAGGTTGATAGGAGAAGAGAAAATTCAATACCCCATCCCTTAAAAAGGTACTTAGGGCTCAGTTATGTTACAATGATGCTACTAAATAAATTCAAACTATGCACCTACATAAAAAAAACTATCAGAAATGACTAAGATGGTGCTCAATCAATGAACTTATTTTTGCATAGCCCTACATAGATTGCTTAATAGCCATAGAACCATATGCTAAAAGTAGTCATATATCTAATGAATCTAGTCAATATTCCCATCTAATGCATAAGTTATTCCCTTATGTTTGGTCATTAACCAAAATAAGGATAATTGTGACAGGAAATAAAAATAGGTTGGTACTTCAAATATTCATCCTCTACCAAGTAATGGTGAAACATCCACATCCAAATTTTTGAATAGAAGGGTTGATAAGTGATATTCAATGTCTTGTTGAATCTACACCTATGAAAATGGATTCCATTCAAGCTTGAATTGGATCCACTTTTTTTTTGTGCTCGAGCAGTGGTTTGAACATTGATAAGGACTATAATCAGAGCTTGAGGCCAAGGCTATGTTTATTACCCATGATTGATCTCTCTGAGATTTAATATTGTGACTTTATTGATCTTTCATTCTATCAACAATTCATAATAGTTGCATAATTCCATTTTACCCTGTATGTCTATAGACCTATCACTTGGAAATAATGCCCTTCTTTAGGCAACCTATTAGTCCGCAAACCTAATTTCTCAAGTATTTCATCTAGGATCCTTCATTTTTTAAATCAAATTCTTGGATTTCAAGAATCCATGTTTTGACGCACTATTCTTAGTATACACAAAAAAGAAAGCCCACCAAATTTTCAAGTGCGTCATTAATTTCTCAAATTCTACATATTCACAACATTTCACTCCCCAATTTTTTTTCTCAAATACTTCACTTTCACCTCACCACCTTATAACTACATACTTCTTGCACCTTCATAAAATATTGCTAATTAATTATGTTTGAAAACACAAATATCAAAATATCAAAAAAACTATACAATAATGTGTCTTTTACATAAAAAAAAAAAAATTATAAACAAACATTTAACTATTGTCAGACAGTTGGCTTAGGTTGATGGACAATTGGTATGGATTGTTGGTTTTCATTGATGTCAACCATTGGAGAGTGATATTGTAGATTTATGTCAACCCTTAGTGATTGATGTCAACCCTTAGAGAAATTTTGGTAGCGAATTCCAGTAGCACAAAGGTTTGGGTAATGGACCCAAGTTTGTTTGATGTATAATGGTATGATTTTTAATATATTTGAAGGTAATACTATTTTATATGGGTATTAAATTTCATTCCATTTCTAGTGGTATGTGGAATGTCACATAACTCCTCACGGTTAGAGACTTATGGCAATGTGAAGTTGGAGAACCCAGGTCTGGGTAATGGACCCAAGTTTGATTGATGAATAATGGTATGAGTTTTGATATATTTGCAGGTAAGACTATTCTAGATGTATATTACATGTCATTCCATTTCCGGTGGTATGTGGAATGTCACATAACTCCTCACGGTTAGAGAGTTATGGCCATGTGACGCTGGAAAACCCTCATGAGTCATCTAGAAGCCCCAAAAGGTCAAAGTGGTTTAAGAGATTTTAGAAGGTAAATAATAAAGTGAAGTGATGAGTTTACTATAAGTCAAAGTGAATAAAAAAGAAAGTATTTAAATAATAAAGTTAATGGAGAAATTACTAAGTTAAAAGTGGTTGGAAGTGGGTTAACCCTAAAATAAGGAAAGTGGGTTAAGATGGTTAAAAGGTAACCCCTTGAGGAAGCTACATGAAATTATAAATAAGAGGCAAGGCTCTCTCATTTTAATCACACTTGAGAATATTGAATATCTATAGGTGACTGAGGTAACCAAAGGATATCTAAGTTGAATTTCAGAGAGAAGGTGAAGTAAAGAAGGCCGAAATTCAAGGGAGGATAAATTCTTTTGATGATGTTTTCTAAGGTATGTTATTTATAGGTCATCTCATCATTTTCGAAATAAATTTTTTTTCTAGAATGATTTAGACCATGAATTTGGGAGGAAATTGAGGAAACATATCCAAGTAGTTGTGGTACAAATTTCATCTTGTGGGTCGTTGTATTTTGGAGTTACATTCTGTGGAAAATAGGGTTTGTGGCTAGTCCTGAAACTAGTCTAAAACATGTGTTTTGGGTAAAAAGATCATAAATTCTTCATAATAGATCCAAATTTAGTAAAACCAAATTTTTTGGTTAGAGTGTCATATGTAGTATTCTGTGTACAATTTTCAGATCCAGACGACAAATATTCTGTGTGAGGCACGCTCTACAAGTTCTCTCTCTAGAATAAGCCAGAATTCAACAAGGTATGCCATTTTTTCTATAACTCCTTTTCTGAGAGGTTCCAAATAGTGAAACCTAGAGGAATTGCATAAAACACACTGAAGAATATTGTGTACTATTTTCATATCTTTATTCATTAGAAGTACATAGTTATGATTATTTCAAGTTAGGGTTGTTGACTAATCCAAAACTAGTCATGTGAGACTAAAGTAAAGTTTGATGAAACTTATTCTCTTGTTCTTAAAGCTAAGAAAGGTTTGTAGGTATGTGATCATATACACCAGGTCTATTACAAAGTTAAAAATCAGATTTGGATGATGAAATTGATGAGGGATTTTGGTTGAGGTACATGTTGGGTACATGGTTGAGACAAGTAGTTAATGAGTTGGCACATACATGAGGTGTATCACTGATGGTGTTGGTACATCTTGTTGAGTCATAGTTGATGCATAGTTGATAAATTATTGGTACATACCTGGTACATGGTTGGAGGCACTTGTTAGTAGTATTGTTGACACATGGTTTATGGATGATGTAGCATACTTGTATTGGTATATTATTAGAAGCACATATTGATCTTGGTGATGATTATGAGTTGTTGTGTTATGCTTGGTTGATGCACATACTTGAGAGTTGTCTTGGTGATTGATCTTGTTGAGTAGATCAGATTTGGTCAATAAGATTGATGAGACAAGTTGTTGTGATAGGTTGTTTGGACAGGTTGTTGTGACATGTTATTTGTACAGGTTTGGTGCATGGTTGATGCACTTGTTCATGGTACAGGTTGAGGTATAAGTTGGTGCATGGTTGATTCATTTATTTATGGTATAGGTTGATTACAGGTTGATTACAGGTTGTTTGGTACAGATTGTTGCATGGTTGATGCACTTGTTTATGGTACAGGTTGATGCATGGTTCAGGTTATTGGTACAGGTTGTTTGGTGCAGGTTGATTGGTACAGGTTTACAGCAGTATATCTCACAGTGATAGTGTGACAGTGGTTCCATCATTCTACTTATACGTCAAGGGTGGTTGGACGGGGCAAGGACAGGTGGTTGTAGCCACCTTCTGATTGTAGCTAGAGAATTGGCGAGTTGGAGCTTCCCTCAGGTTATGGCCTAAAAAACTAGGGGGTTGGAGCCTCCTTCCAGTTGCAACTGGAAAAAAAAAGGAAGTTGGTGCTTCCAAGGAATGTAATCCTTAAAGACATATAAGAAAAAGAATTATGTGGTTTTCTCCCATTTTGGGTTTCCACGTAAAACATCGGTCTATTGTGTATGTGTGTGATTGCTCATTTGTTCATTGTTTATTTACTCTGCAACTATTGGATGATAATGCTACATTGATATAGACCTTTCATATTATGGTTAAAAAGGATTGAATTTCTCTATAACTGATTCACCCCCCCTCTTAATAATCCAACAACTACAATAGTTATAAAGCAAACATTGTACATCCATCAACAATATATTTAATATTGTTTTTACTCTGACATAAAAGATTAAATTTAAAACAACTTTATTTATATTCCAATAATAACGACATTAATTACACGCTACTAGGTACATATTTTATTTTTTGTAAATAAAAGAGCACTATAATGATATTCACATATTTACATGTCAATACAAAAACAAGATTCTACCACCTACCCTGCCACAGCAGGGAAACCAGGACAGGTGGACATCAAGCGTATCTATGACTGTAACTGAAAATGGTTAAGACAAAAAAGATCATAATGTTCTACTGTGAAGTGGCCATGGCCGACTGTATTACATAGCTTGACAGAGAATTTTAATTCTATACAAAATTGACTAAAGCAAAAAGAAACCATAAAACCTGAGACAGCTAGCTTGGACTCAACCGTCCCTGGGCATTGTAGGATGGGACAAAGAATTTTCCACGAGTTGGACATTGTTTGCTAGCTGGAGCAGCCGTCATCTTGTCCATCAAGAGGTCCAAGCATTGTCCCAAGAAGTTCTGGATATGGTCATGTTCATCCATTTTTTGACACAGCTCGAAGATGATCTAAAGGTGCTCCTCTGCAAATTGAATTGGGGTCGATGGAGGCAGTTCCTTCGTCGTTTCTGCATCCATTTATTCCGCTGCACTCACTGCCTCAACTGCATCTTATGTGTCCACTGCATCTCATTCTGTGTCCACCATTTCCATTTCTTTCAAGGGAGTGGCCACTTGCCAACTGGGGGGAATCTCTTCCTCCACCACGCAAGAACCAGTGCCATAGAAATGGTCTGGAGAGTGGGCTCTTGGAGGCTCAATTTTAGGGATACAGCTGAGCGAAGGAGAAGGATTAACAGGAGGGGGAATTTCTTTAATGAGAGGGCCACTACCAAGGTCAATGGTGGGAATTGGGGTGGGGGGGTGGTTATTCCTGTGACGATTGGTGAAAATGAGGGCAAGCTGGGAGGGGGGGAGATGATTGCATCTAGTGTAGGAACTGTAATAAAGTGGGCCTTGCCTAGACTTTCCTCGCTCCCTGGGCATGTTGCAAGCTTAGATGAATGGAACCAGAGAAGCCGTGGGAGGGCGCAAAGAAAAAAGGTTGTGGAAGATCTGGAGAAGGTCGAGGAGCAGATGAGAAAAAATCCAAGGAGGAATAAGAGAATGGCATGGCATCCCAACTTTCATAAAACCTTGAGAGTTGATGTGGGAGGGAGCCATGAAGGTCGAGGTGACTGTAAGCCTGGTGCAAGTACACCCAGCCTCGTTCGCGCATGGCTCCCTTAATTTTCCTCGAAGTGCTCAGCGCACCTCCATTGATTCACAGTGAATGTGGGTCATTCGAGTTGGGGGGATGGGAGGCTAGCGGTAGGGATTAATAACTCCCCACGTTTCCTGGCACCCCCTGGCTCCCACTTCTATCCACTTGTCACCCCATCCGAGGGCGCTACTAGATACATATTGATCACCTAATTTTAAAATATAAATTACAAGGTTGTAGGTGTTTTTCTAGCAATGCACATTGCTATAAGTTGAACCAATTGCTCATTACCTTTGCTTTATCTCGCTTATTCATGGTTGTATTAAAAAACCCCAATATAGTACTATATGACATTTTGCAATGCACCTTCCTCATAAATAATATTTTTTTATATCATATTTATATAAATGCATTTTTTTCTCTAAATATTTATGAGATTAATATAATTTTATGATTTTTTAAAATTGAATGTTTTATAATGAGAAAAATATGAAGAAACTAGTTTTGCATTTAATAATTTTAATTAGTAATAATTTAAATATTTTATTTTTTTATTAATTTAGTTTAAAATTTGGTAAAAATGTAAAATAATTGTTAAAATTACAAATATCAATTATTGAGATTGTAAAATTCTAATGCAATATGGATTTTTAATTCATTTATGCATTTAAAAACAATTTAAATAATGAAAATTTGCAATGGAAAAAAAAAATGTTTAAACTTATCCTTTAATTGTAAATTTTTTAACTTCAATAATCTTTTACAGTGTAAATAAGTAATTTTCTAGAATATAAATATAATGCATTATTTTCTTATGATATTGGGAAAAAATCTCAATAAAAATAATAATACATAAATTAGCTCTAAAATAATTTAGTAGAAGAGTAAAATATCTCACTCCAGAAAGAAGAAAGAAAAAAAAAAAAAGAGATTTTGATTATAGATAAAGTTTTTTTAATAAAAATAATTCAATAATTTTATTAAATGATAAAAAAATATAATTTTCATTTTCATTAAATGATAAAAAAAAATGAATTTTAGGAAAAGTTAAAAAAAAAAAATGCAATAATATTTTTTATTATAAACATAATAATATATATATATATAAACATGCAATAATAATAATATATATATATATATATATATATAAACATTTTTTTATTATAAACAAATGTGAAGGTGGTGGGGACGGGGAAGAGCAAGTAAGGAATGACCAAGTATGAAAAGCGATCGGACAGGATTCAAAATAGGGTTACAAGGGATACTCGGGAGAGGTGAGGGTCTGACGGTCAAATTGTATGTCTCGGAAATTTTGAGTTCAAAATGCGTAAAACAGAAGAGGGCATGATGGGGCAGTTCAACGGTCAGTTTTTATATCGCGAAATTATGGGTGTTGTTAGTAGGTCACGAAACAATGGAAGCGCAATATTGAGCCCGCCTGTCCAGGAACCCGCAATTGAAAAAATGGCTAAGTATGGAATAGGGAAACGATCACTAATATATTGAAATTTGTAATAGATATCCCATTACCTGGAAGGATCTTTTCTGCATGTTTCTGGACAAGTTGTGTAGGGATAGTCAGTGTGACTATCTCCTTGAGGATTTTACTCATTAATGACGATCTTTACGATATAATAATGTTTTTATAAACAATTTTTTTATTATAAATAAGACTCTTATATATATATATATATATATATATATATATATATATATATATAATGTTTCAATAAACATTTTTTTATTATAAACAAGTGCGAAGGTGGCAGGGACGAAGAAGAGAAAGTAAGGAATGGCCAACCATAAAAGCGGTCGGACGGGATTCAAAATAGGGTTACAAGGGATACTCAGGAGAGGTGAGGGCCCGACGGTTAAATTGTATGTCTCAGAAATTTTGAGATCAAAATGTGTAAAACGGAAGAGAGAATGATGGAGCAGTTCAGCGGCTAGTTTGTATATCGTGGAATTCTAGGTGTTGTTGCAGGTCACGGAACAATGGAAGCGCAATCTTGAGCCCGCCTGTCCTGGAACCCGCAATCGAAAAAGTGGCTAAGTATGGAATAGGGAAACAGTCGGTCGGACTCGTTTTTGCTAATGTATTGAAATTTGTAATAGATATCCCATTACCTGGAAAGATCTTTTCTGCATGTATATCGTGGAATTTCAGGTGTTGTTTGCAGGACGCAGAACAATGGAAGCATGATCTTGAGCCCACCTGCCCGGGAACCCACAATCGAAAAAGTGGCTAAGTATGGAATAGGTGGTTGGTCGGACTTGTTTTCACTAATTTATTGAAATTTGTAATAGATATCCCATTACCTGGCAGGATTCTCATGCTCCATGTTTATGGACAAGTTGTGTAGGGATAGTCAGTGTGACTGTCTCCTCGAGGATTTTACTCATTAATGACAATATTTACAGTTGTTGCATGGTGAGTTGTTAGCATTAAACCTCAGTTATTGCATACTTGGAAAGAAGTGCGAAGTTGGCAGGCACAGGAAACTGTGACTAGGAATTGGATATTTTGTCAACCTGCCAACCTGACGATATGCGAAAGAGATTCCAAGAAATGGCCAAGTACGGAAAGCGGACGGACGGGCTTCAAAATTGGGTGAGAATAGTTCCTCGGGAGACATGAGGACCCGACGGTCAAATTGTATGTCTCGAAACTTTTGACTGTAAACTGTGTAACACGGAAGAGGGGATGATGTGGGAATCCAGCAGTAAATTTGTATATCGCGGAAGTCTGGGTGTTGTTTGTAGGTCACAGAACAATGGAAGTGAAATCTAGAGCCTGCCTGCCTGGGAATCCATGATCGAAAAAGTGTCTAGGTGATCTAGGTGGATATTAGTGGCCACCCACCTTTTCCAACTAACTCAAAACATTTTTTTGGCAATTTTGGTAATTTACTATTTTTAGTAGTTTTTAACTTCTGAGGCCATTTTGAGGGCCTAAATGAAGGATTTTTAGGATAAATCTTCTCACTAATGTTCTAAGGCTCTAATTGATCCCCCTAAATGAATCTCCTCCAAAATACCTTTCCAACAAGCTATTGTGTGCCCAAAACGGAGATCGTATGCCAAAGTTACGCCTCGAGGAAGTTGATACACCAAACTACCCAAAACAGTGTCCACAAAACTATTGGCTTTTCATCTTCCGGGGTTAGGTTTTTGGATTTTATTTATGATAAAAAAGGCCTTTGGAGCCTCATTGTAAAAAATCATCTTCTTTCAAATGCAATTAGCGGACACATCTCTTCTCAGAGATAAGTTGCCACCATTCTAACGAGTCTTTCACTCTGTATTTTTACAGTCTTTGTACATTTTCGCTCATTAATAGAAAATTGTGTATTACTGTATCTATGTGTTTATGTTTTCATCTCTGATACATTTATGTTATATTATTGAATATTTGAGATATCTCTGTACATTTATTTATTATATCTCCACTCTCATTTCATGCCGAGAATAATTTGGATCAGTGGTATCAAAGTAGACTGCTCTTGATCATTTTTTTTTTCAGTGCATGTCCCCAACGAGGTCTGAGTATAGCAAGTTGGGTCTCGAGCTTGTCTCTCTTGAATACAATTACTCTCACATTCCCAAGAACCCTCCATGGTGGAAGAAAATAAAAACGATGGAGCAGACGATTCTATCAATTTGTTGCTTGAGAAAGCTCTCATGCGACAGAGGGACGAATTGATGGAGATTTTTTCTCACATCCTGCAACACCTGTCGATAGAAACGGGTGCATATTCATCAAACATCCACTTTGGAAGCACCTCTCCTTTCAAGGTACAAGTTAATTTTGATATTCTCGTATTTAAAGGTCATATAGATGTGGATTCCCTAGACAAATGGTTAAATCTGTTAGAAGGTTATTTCTTTGTTCATAGTTTTTCCGACGGGGAAAAGATCACCTTCGCACTCCTTAAATCTCTCCCCCATGTCAAACATTGGTGGGAAAATTACTGGGAGAAAAGTTCAACAAATGAGTCTGGAATATATGGGGCCGAGCCCACTTGGGATTTTTTTGTGGATGCGGTAAAGGAACAATATTACCCTGTTGGAAAATATGAGGACCAGTACATGAGATGGACCAAACTGCGGTAAGAGAGGGGCCAAGTAGTTTCGGAGTTCACCAATACCTTCCATACCTTGCGCACCAAGCTGGGTATCAAAGACTCTGAACAACATTTGGTTTTAAAATATCGTGGGGCTCTACACAGATACATCCAAACTGAAATGGATTTTCAGTACATCTCATCACTCAGTGCGGCTTATCGATATGTTGTTAAAATCGAGCACAAATTTAAGCACCAGAACAAACGGGAGTTTGGGTTTGCAATATGCAACAACCAAAGTATGATAAATATGGCCCTAATAAATAGTCTCCTGAAAACCAGTCCAAGCCACTGGAAAAGAAGGGTCATGGGAAGACAAAGAAGGACACTATAAAATGGTGTGATTTCCACAAAATCCCCTGACACAACACTGAGGAATGTCACTCAAAATATTCATTGGTGGTCGAGATCAAATATAATGAGTCAAACCCTGATTCAGAATCTGATTTTGAAAATACTTGTAAAAGACAAATCATCGACGTAGACCCCACTGTTATTGTCGCAACCACAATAGTTCAACCAGAAGAACCAACAGATCCCTAAGAGAGGGAGCGCATTTTTCATTCACAGGTGCGGGTGAAGGAGACCCCGCTGCATTTTTTTGTTGATAACGGAAGCCAGAAGAACCTCATATCAATAGAGGTCGTCAAACAATTGGGATTGTCGACAACACCAAACCCACAACCATACAACATCGGGTGGCTTCGCCAAGGACGAGATCTCTGTGTCAGCCAACAGGTACAATTTTCATGTGACATCCAACCCTTCAAGGATGAGGTATTATGTGATGTTTCCCCACTGGATGTCTGTGATGTTCTCTTGGGGCAACCATATATGTGGAAGTTCCACATTGTTTATGAGTCTAAACCCCGCAGTGTCATTGTTTCTCTGGGGGGGTCATCTCTACAGAATACCAGAGGTAGTTCTGAATACTGTTCCACCTAAACAATGTCGCAAGGTAGTATCTCATACTACAAAATTCAGCTTCTTCACAATATGTTCAAAAGGTGAACAGAAGGATACTACAACCACTATAGCCTCAGCCCAAGCACCTTCTATCCAACAGAAGCAGGTCAATTGTAACAAAGTGTAAATATTCCTTCTGCACATAGGCATCTCATGTAGCCAGATTGGTTAAAAATTTCCAACCCTTCCAGCCACATGTTCGTGACAACCTTCAACAAGCTAAGCAGTGCAACTTCTCCAGCAAGGTAAGAAGCTCATCAAGATATAGATTCAATAAACACTTTTCCCTCTCCCCTGGGAACTCAACGCAATGGATACAATTTCTTCCTAAGGAGGTAATATTGATCTAGGTGGATATCGGTGGCCACTCACCTTTTCCAACTGGCTCAAAATAGTTTTCTGCCAATTTTGGTAATTTACTATTTTTAGTAGTTTTTAACTTCCGAAGCCATTTTGAGGGCCTAAATGAATCTCCTTGAAAATACCTTTCCAACGAGCTATCGTGTGCCCAAAACGGAGATCGTATGCCAAAGTTACGCCCCGAGGAAGTTGATACACCAAACTACCCAAAACGGTGTCCACAAAACTATTGGCTTTTCATCTTCCGGGGTTAGGTTTTTGGATTTTATTTATGATAAAAAAGGCCTTTGGAGCCTCATTGTAAAAAATCATCTTCTTTCGAATGCAATTAGTGGACACATCTCTTCTCAGAGATAAGTTGCCACCATTCTAACGAGTCTTTCACTCTATATTTTTACAGTCTTTGTACATTTTCGCTCATTAATAGAAAATTGTGTATTACTATATCTATGTGTTTATGGTTGCATCTCTGATACATTTCTGTTATATTATTGAATATCTGAGATATCTATGTACATTTCTTTATTATATCTCCGCTCTCATTTCATGCCGAAATTAATCTGGATCACTAGGTATGGAATGGGGAAGCTTTTGGTCATAGTCACGATATAAAAGCACGAGTAAAAATGTGAACTTGTAAGTCCGCCAACCCACGCAGTTAGACATTTTCAGAAAAATGACTAAGTAACGAGAAAGAGCAAGTAGAGTGGAAAAAGAAACGGGAATCTGGTTAAGTATATAAGAGGGAAAAGAAGGGCTAATATATTCAAATCTGTAATAGATATCCCATTACCTGTCAAGATATTTTCTTCATGTTTCTGGACAAGTTTTATACTTATTGCATACTTGGAAATAAGTGTGAAGGTGGCAGGCATAGGAAACAGCGACTAGGAATTTGGAGATTTCCTAAACCCGCCAACCCGACGATCCACGAAAGAGATTCCAAGAAATGGCCAAGTATGGAAAGCGGTCAGACGTGCTTCAAAATAGGGTGACAAGGGTTCCCGAGGAGAAGTGAGGCCCCAACGGTCAAATTTTATGTCTCGAAAAATTTGAGTGAAAAATGTGTAACATGGAAGAGGGGATGATGTGGGAGTCTGGAAGTCAATTTGTATATTGTGGAAGTCCGGCTATTGTTTGTAGGTCACGGAACAATGGAAGCGCAATTTAGATATCGCTTTCCCGGCAATCCGCGATCGAAAAAGCGGCTAGGTATGGAATGGGGAAGTGGTCGTTCGGAATCGTGATATAAAAGCATGAGTGAAAATGTGAACCCGTGAGTCCACCAACCTATGCAGCTAGACATTTTTGGAAAAACAAATAAGTAACCAGAAAGAGAAAGTAGAGTGGAAAATTAAAGGGGAATTTGGTTAAGTATAGAAGAGGGAAAAGAAGGGGATAAAAGAGAGTGGGAAAACAGAAAAGCAGAGAGCAATTTTCGTAAGTGGGAATTGGTCTCAAACAAGCCCCATTGTTGCAAAACCATCATTTTCTAGTCCAATATTTTATCCACTTACTCATTTTCTATTGTTCTTGTACCATTAAAAAGGGTGTGAGCAAATGCTTTGTTGAAGATTTATTTTTATTGCAACTTGTGGGAGTAATTTTGCTCTTGATACATTCTTCAATGACTTAACATATTATTTTAAGTATTAAACTTCCTGCATGATGGGTTGTTAGCATTAAAGATTAATAATTACATATCTAGAAATAACAATGACGAACTTGAATTTTAATATTGTGGTTGATTTCATAGTCCCATTTGACTTTAGCTACCATATATCAATTTTATTTTATTTTAAATATTCGCGAAGAAGAAATTTGGTAATTTCATTAATAAAGTAAAAGTGTTGAAATAGAGGCCAGAGGATGGACAACTAATAAAATGTTTCCTTTTGGAGTAAAGGAATCAAGGAAGCAAAAGGGAAATAAGAGATCATTTGCTCAGCAAGGTTGAGATGAAAACGAAACTTCTAGGTCGGGGCCCAACTGTTGCATCATGAATTAGTGTTGCTATGTTCTGTCTGCATTACGAATAGAATTGAATGTTGGTTTGAAATTGTCTGAAATTCATTTGTGTTTCCATAGAAGCCTGATGGGATCGACACAATGCATTGTCATATAATTGTTCAATGCTCCATATTAGATCAAATTTATTGATCCAATACAATATTCAAGAATTACGAGACTATCGAACCATGCAAACGCGAAGAGGTGTTAAATCCAACAAAGAAGCATCAACCAAGATTCCAAGGAAAAAAATTTAATAGTTAATATACAAAAAAAAAAATAGTGGGCAGTTTATATTTATCCATAGACATTGGACTGAGTTCTTTGCACCGAAGCATTGAACATATTTTTCATAAATACAGATGCAGGAGTTACAAAAAAAAAACATGCATACAATTATGTGTTGTTCCTTTAGTGCGACAACATGCAGGAGACATTGAGAAGCTCTTGAACATGCATAAAAAACTCATTACCATGATTTTTTAGGAAGTCCTTGCAATCTTCTCCTCGGAAGGTCAATGTTGGTTGTCGTAATCTCAATATCTTGCGGAATATCTGAGGTGACAAAGAAACAAGAGAGTGATTCCGTAGTGGAATAATTCTTTGGCTAGAAATAGGTCAACACCACTCCTCTTGATGATGGCGGCCTAGAGACATTGCAAAGCACCAATGAATTGTACAAATAATAGGGGAAATTCCTCGGTGAGAAGAGTTTCCAATCCACGGCCACCACTGCTAAGAGTACGACATCCCACAGCATCACTCCAACAGCCCACCCCAGTAAGAAAGCAACCCAGAAGTATTCAAATGCAAGAGGACATAAGTACCCTCCTCGCGGTAAAATTAATAGTTCTCACAAGCTTCCCTTGAGGAAGAAGAGAAAAAATGTTGTAGGGCAAGCGGAAGAGCCTGAAACTGAAAGTGAGGACACACTAAGAGACCACCTCCTTACAGTTAGACACTTCAGGGAGAAAGCTTGCGCGAGCAATTCGATAGATCCAAATTACTTCGTTATGGGTGGAAGGGGGACCAAGAGACCCCCTCCTTACAGGCAAAGACTTCAAGGACACATACTCCATGAGAAATTCTAGAGGCCCAAATTACTTTTTTCTGGGTGGAAGGAGATGAGTAGTAGGAATATGCCTTACACCAGTGGGAGTTCTGGTCCTCACCCCCTAAGATGTTAATTGTATATCCAGGGAACAGGAGAGTGGCCCCGCAATTGAATAATTCTTTGCTTTGAAATATATCTTTGGGCACATCAAGAGACCATTTCCTTACAATCAAAGACTTGAGGGACACAGGTTGTACCAGGGACAAATCCAAACCCAATCCAAAACCCTAAAAATGAAATGAAAGGATACATCTCTGAGGACAAGGACCACCATCCAAGCCAAGAGACTCAAACTCTCGAGTTGCAAAGCGACTATTGCGTTCAACGTCGGTTTCTTTTTTGAAACCCCTTCCTTTGGTCTTGTCAGGGCCGCCATTGTCGAGCCAGGAAGTGCCCCCCATTATGGTTGATTTCAATTTGGGCACAAGAGTTGGAACAACATCTTTATTTCCATCATCCATCGTTTATCATCATTCATCAAATCATATTCTTTTGGCTCGAAATCGACCACATCAACCTCTGCATCGGCCATCAATGCAGGCGGGTGGGTTGTCTGAGAAGGGGAGTTGCCTTGGAATTCTTTGGCTTGAAATATATCTCTTGTTGCATCAAGGGACCATCTCCTTTTTTTATTCTGGGCGGAGGGAGATGAGTAGTAATAATATGCCCTGGAGCACTGGAACTTTTGGTCATCATGTTTGAAGGTGTTTACTGTATCTGGATAGAACTGTTGTCGAACTGCTGCCATAAGTTAATGAGAATGTATGTTTTCTCCATATGATGTTTGAACTGAACATTCGAAAGGGATAATATAACCCTCCACAAATATTGGTTTAATGCATATCAATCAGAGATATCCTTGAGCCTTTCATTGATCAAAGACAATCTCTATGGTTTGTGCATAATGATTTGTTACCATTAAATCTTACTAATTGCATACTTAGAAAAAATTGCGAAGGTGGCAGTGATGGCGAAGAGCGATTAAGGATTGGAGATTTCATGAAGCCGCCAAATGGACAACGCGTGAAAGAGATTGCATGATTCTTAAAATGAACACTCAGAAAGGATAACACAACCCTCCGCAAATCTTGGTTTAATTCATATTAATGATAGATCTCCTCCAGCTTTTCAGACATTAATGAAAATATTAACGGTTCCTGCAGGATGAGTTATTAGCTTTAAATATTAATAATTGAATATCTAGAAAGAAGTGTGAAGGTGGCAGGGATGGCTAAGAGTGATTAAGCATTGGACATTTCGTGAACCTTCTAACCCGCGAAAGAGATTCCAAGAAATGGCCAAGTATGGAAAGCGGTTGGTCGGGCTTCAAAACAGGGTCATAAGTTATACTCAGGAGACGTGAGGGCCCAATGGTCAAATTGTATGTCTCCGAATTTTTGACTCAAAATGTGTAACACTAAACAAGGAATAATGAAGGATTTCGATGGTCAATTTGTATATCGTGGAACTTTGGTTGTTGTTTGTAGGTCGCAGAACAATGGAAGCACAATGTTGAGAAGGCCTGGTCGAGAACCGACGATGGAAATAGTGGCCAAGTATGGAATGGTGAAGGGGTTGGTAGAACTTGTGATATAAAATCATGAGACATATTCAGAACAGGGGATATTGACGAGCTTCAAAACAGGGCCACAAGTTATACTCAGGAGGCTTGAGGGACCGATGGTCAAATTGTATGTCTCAGAACTTTTTATTGCAAAATGTGTAACACGGAACAGGGCATAATGACGGACTTCGGTGTTCAATTTGTATATCGCGGAACTTCTGGTGTTGTATATAAAACCATGAGACATTTGGATAAATGACTAAGTAACTAGAAAGGGAAAGTAAAGGAGAAAAAGAAAGAGGAATTTGGTTGTCAATTTGTAGATCGGGGAAGTCTGGGTGTTGTTTACAGGCGGCAGAACAATGGAAACGCAATGTTGAGCTCACCTACCCGGGAACTCGTGATCCAAAAAGTTGTTGAATATGGAACAGGGAAGCGGTCGATCGGACTCGTGATATAAAATAATTAGTGTAAATTTGAATACGTGAATCCGCCAACCCGCGCACCTAGACATTTTCCGAAAAACAACTAAGTAATCAAAAAGGGAAAGCAGAGGGAAAAAAGAAAAGGGATGGAAATTTTCAGAAGCAGGAATTGGTGTTAAGAAATCCCCATTGATGGTCTTAACAGTAACTATGAAGTGCATTAAATAGGTGAACAAGCTCTTCAATCAAGGAATAGATCAAGCGAGTCATGCTTATACTTTCCAGGATGTGTTTGCATAAGAGAAGCATTGAAAGCACATGAACAAAAACACACATGGAATTGGTTTTCTCTTACATGTGGGATATGTTCCCATGAGAAATTAATTGAGCCCATGAGAACCCTGAACTACAGTAGGAAAGCACATGAACAAAAGTCTGCCAAACACAAGACAGCACAAAACCAACGGAGATTGGGCATTGTATCCCAGCTATTAACCAAATCCCCAAATCGGCACCAAGAAACTTGTTGATTAATATTTTACCATGAAGAAATATCACTATGGACATTTGCTTTTGATAGTACTATGCTCTATCACTACCAGTTCTAACAATGCCTAATTTCCAATATTATTGGAAATGCCTGATGGTTACGTTCAGAGGAGAAAGTGTTATTGGATAAATCTGTAAGTGCGGACACAAACCGATCTCCCTAGATCCACCTAGATCTAGAACAAAGCAAGACAGAATAATACTCTTTCCCTAGATTTC
>ML825541.1:147511-193818 GCA_009831015.1 Picea engelmannii | reverse complement strand
CCCCCCCCCCCCCCCATTAAAGGCAGAATGGAAAGGGGGGTCCGGAATTCACCTGAACACCATTGATCAAGGTGAATTAATCTCAACCGTTCGAGAGTTGCATGTCTGATTCCGGACCCCCCCTCCACCGCTAAAGGTAGAACAACAAAGGGGCTCCGGAATGAAACCTCAGCTGTAGATCTGGGTGGGTGGACTTTGGCCGTCCATATCTGCTCGTTACTTACCTTAATGAGCATTCGTGCCCCGACTTAAAGCCGACATCTCTTCCTCACATCGGATGGTCGTTACAGACCCTGAGATTCCCCGAAGGAATCTCGTCCGTTCATCGGGACTTAGCCACATGCTAACGTCTCGACATTATGGGTCGGGGTTTATTAAGGCGAGAGCCCGATTTCTTGTCAACGGAACTCCCGAATCCCCGATCTTTGATTTCCCAAAACGGGTAATCTCTCGACACGTCGCCTCCGTAAATCGGATAGTCCAGATCCGTCTCAGGATTTCCACCATGGAAAGTCCCGATCTCTCGTCACCATAATTCTCAATTCCGCGATTCCCAATTTCACGAAATGGGTAATCTTACGACACGTGGCCTCCGTCATTCGGACAACTCAGATCTATTTCGGGGTTTTCACCCCTATACACTGGGGTCTTTAACCCTCGGGTAACTCCTTACAGGTCCAACGGCTATCGGGTTTTTCAGCCGAGGTCTGACGGTTCAGACAGGTTCCTAACTTGTGCATTCTCCCACAAATTCCTGGTCGTGGAAAAATCAACGGTCCAGATACTCCCATGGACCTTGGAGATCTACGGTCCCGAATTCTTCGTTGTCCACGAAGACACATAAAACAAAGGGGTAAGGTATTTAACACCCTACTCACTCCTACCAATCTAGCAGTCATGCGTGACCATAGGTTTCCCGATGGAATCTCGTTCGTCGATTAATACCTATCAGGGTTAAGGCACTTAACACCCCATCTTCTTCTTCCGATCTAACGGTCGTGAATGACCACAGATCTCCCGACGGAATCTCATTTGTCGATTCGATACTTCATCCTTATGCTGCCATCTCAAGTTTTCAAGAGGATCATTCCTCCTCGTGCAGGGTTACTAAGGCATTATGCCTTCACATTCGCTTTCCCGGTTCTTGATGGGCTTTTCAAGGAGGGTATCTCTATGGGGAGGTTCTTACCCGAGGTACTATCTGAGGTATATAAGGGTACCTTTCTCCCACGAATCATAAATGCGGTCTGAATTAGGTCAGTAAGCATATAAATAGCGATTTATGAAGACATAAGCCATACATAGTCTTTCCATTATAACCATGCATCTACCAGTATTAATCAAAACACCATATATACATTCTTATAATGAAATAATTCATAGTTTCACAGCCTATGAGCATAATTATCAGAATAAACATATATATTTCAAGATGCCAGAGGCAAAACACTTATCAGAAATAACACCAGGGGTTAAGCAACTGCTGAGAGGGGTGCTCGTTTCCACCCAATCGTAGGCTCAGCGACTCCCAGCGGATTTACCACTAGCCACCCCCGAGCTGAGACCACGATGCTATGAGACTGCGTCTATGTTTGCCAGTGACCAAGAGTGAAGGTTACTCTCCTTCCTCTCTGATATCACTCACTCTGCGTATTACCAGAGTTCTCTTCTTCCCCTCGTGTCTGCCCTCAATCGCTTCTACCCCACGCCTTATCCTCTTGCGAGGTTGCATGTGGCACGATTTCCCTCACACTGGTCAGTCATGATGGCTCTACGGATGGGCGGTTTACCTCCCCATCCCTCATTAATTCATGAGGAGCCATCTTCCTGCCAGCCTGCGAGACATTTAATTCGGGGACAGTGAGCCGCTTTTGGTTCTCCGGGCCAGTGAAGTCCAAATACGGTATTAATTATCGGTGGAAGTTAACGCCACCTTTCCAGGTGCCTTCCACCGCCATCGTGGTCTCTTTTTCAGCACATCCCCTCTCAGCAGTCCTGCAATATAGATTCATAATGTTATTCACATTCATTGACCTTTTCCACAAGGTCCATTCACATCACATATTCACATTCATGAGTTTGCCACAGTTTTGGCCAGTCTAGTTATTTTTACAAACTGGGGGAAACAGGGTGTTACAATCTTCCATCTGCATCTTCCATAATTAGTAGTTTTTGCCGTTAAATTTCTCAACCCTAAATTTTCCATTTTCCGCCATTTCTCCCACTCGAACTAGGAACCCTCTTTTCCTGCGAGTTACCTTTCGCTCTGATACCAGTTGTTAGAAAAACAGGATCGCGGAGCAATAAAATAAAATAAAATGTTGAAATAAAACACATAAGATACACAATACAATAGAGACATAGATATTTGTGGTTCATCCAGTGTGGGCTACGTCCACCAGAGAAATTTCCAGGTCCTTCCTTTTTATTATCCAACAAATGAAGGGATACAACCTACAACACACCCGTTGTAACTTCCTCTTCTTTCTCTCACAGTCTCATCTCTCAGAATACAATATTCGCAATGATACATAGTTGCAATACATTTCCCTCATAAAAGAGGGTTTCCTTCTAGGGAAAAAAAACCCTAACATAAATTATACCGTCAGATCTGTGAACTTATAATGAATGGTCCAGATTTACTATGAAATTACAATATACATTTACAAGGTAAATTTTCCTTCAGGGGCTTCGCCCCCGGACCCCACAGGGGGGGAAAGCCCCCCCTACAACCCCCTCACACGTGGAGGGGTGTATAGTATTTCGGAGTGTACAGTCTTCATGGGGTGTAAACATGGCTGAAAACAAAGGCCTATGAAACAGGAAGATAATTAGGCTCCACAACCAACATAAAATATGTACCAATCTATGCTAGAACTATTAACGAATTATTTTTCAGGAAACCATGGAGAAAAAGAAAAGATCCTCCAACAGTTCAAGTAATTGGTCACTTATATGATTTTATGCTTGGAAACATTCTCACTACTAATTATATAGATCCAGGAAGTCCTATTGTAGATGTTCACATTAATAACATTTGTATCTCAAATAATTTAATTGATCTAGGAGATGCCATAAATGTCATGACTAAGAAGACAATGCAGAAGCTTAAATTAAATAATATTTGACAAACCACTACTATTTTCCAATTATTAGATCGATCCATTGTACAACCTGAAGGAATTTTAGAAGATGTAGTTATTTATGTATATTCTTGGGAATATCCTACTGATTTCATGGTTCTACAACCCAAATCAATTCTTGGGGATACCCCTTGATTTTAGGAAGGCCCTGGTTGGCCACAACTGATGCCTTTATTGGGTATAGATATGGAGATATGATTATCTTCTAGGGAACTTCTACAAATAAACTTACATTATATCCACTAACTAAACCAAGTCTTGCTCATGAAACACCCATATGGGTAGGAAATGGGGATAGTGATGATGACAAAGTTCAACAAGTATTTATTATCGAATAATCTCTTTCCTTTAAAGAAAAGATTGAAGATGATCTTATTTTTTATCTTATCACTAATCTATATTCACTTACTAATCACATTATGAATATGATATAAGAAACATAATATTTCTCTGCAATCCAAAAAGAATTGCAATCTATTCCAGATTATTTGTATACCACATCTGAGAAAATAAAATGCATGTAGAAATCTTTCCAGAAAAAACACTCAACATAAATCTTCAATTAGAAGCACCACAAAAACAAAGGTTGATTGAGTTGTTGCAATTGGATGATAAGACATTTGCTTGGGATTACACATATATTAAAGTAATTGATCCTAGTATGTGCACTCATCACATATATGTTCGGGATAACTTCTAACCATATAGACAACCTCAATGAATGATGGATTATGTACTTCGAGAAATAGTCAAAATCGGGTTACAGAAACTATTAGATGTAAATTTCATTTATCCTATTTTTTATGGTAAGTGGGTTTTACCACTTGTTATTGCTCCAAATAAAAATGGGAAATGGAGAGTTTGTGTGAATTATAGAGAATTGAATAATGCAACTTCTATGGACTACTTTCCTTTACCTTTCATTGATGAAGTTTTAGATACCTTGGCAAGAAATAAATATTTATATTTTCTTGATGGTTTCAGTGGGTACAATCAAATTCAAATAGCCCCTGAATATCAAGACAAAACAACTTTCACCTACCCTTGGGGTAATTTTGCATACCTATTTCTACCATTTGGATTATGTAATGCTCCTACTACATTCCAAATGGTTGTGCTTGTAATTCTATCTGACTTGATCCATGATTGTGTTAAAGTGTACATGGGCGATTTTACTGTATATGGGAATAACTTTGATGAAGAAATGGATAACCTAAGGAAAGTTCTTGAAAGATGTCAAGAAACAAATTTATCCCTCGGTCATGAAAAATGTCACATATATAGAGGGTATTGTTTTAGGACATCATATATCTTCCAGTGGTATCCAGGTTGACTCCACAAAAGTTGAAGTAATAACCAAAATTCTAGTTCCAATGAATCAAAAGGATATACATAGTTTCTTAGGTCATGTAGGATATTATCATCATTTTATAGAATTTTTTACTAATATAACATCACCATTATTCACATTACTTTCAAAATATGTTGAATTTTTTTGGACTGATTCCTGTCAAACTTCCTTTAAACATTAAAAGAAAAGTTATGTGTATCACCTATATTAATGCGACTAGATTGGTCTTTTCCATTTCACATCTCAATAGATGCTTCAGATACAACCATTGGGGTTGTCATTTGGAAACAAGAGGAGCATAAACCATACACATTTACTACATCAGTAAAAACATTGCTCCAACATAATTGAATTACACACTAACAGAGAAGAAATTTCTTTCCATTGTGCATGCAATCAATAAATTTCAACACTACATCACCGGTTACCCAGTATTTGTGCACACTGAACATGCCATTAGATACCTTATGAACAAACCAGTTACAAATGGTAGGGTAACTAGGTGGTCGATTTTGCTTCAATAATTTGACATCGCCATTTGTCATAAACATGGGAGGGGAAATGTTATTGCAAACTTTCTTTCTCGGTTTAACAACAAAAGGAATAATAATCTTGTAGAAGATTTTTTTCCAGATGAACATTTCTTTGCATTATCTATTCACTCACCATGGTTTGAAGATATTCCCAATTATTTAGCTACAAGAAATATTCCACAACATTTCTCACCAAGGGAAAAACAAAGAGTTATCTGACAAAGTGTTATGTATTCCTAGGTCCAAGGACAACTCTTCTGAACAAGACCTTATTACATTATCCGATGTTGTGTTTGAGAAGATAAAATATTTGATATTTTGAAAGAATGTCATGATGACCCATATAGAGGAAATTTTGTAGATAGAAGGACTGCTTACAAAGTTCTATGATTAGGGTACTACAATCCAACTATTTTAAGAGATGATAGAACATATGTTAGAAGTTGTGACATCTGTCAAAGGATGGAGAACTAGTCAATCAGATGAAATTCCATTGCAAACTCAAGTATTAATTAAGCTTTTCGAGAAATGGGCTCTTGATTTCGTAGAACCTATTAATCCACCATCAAGATTGAAGAAATACATTCTAGTTTGTACCAATTATGTAACAAAATTGGTGGAAGCTAAGGCTCTTCCTAAAGCTACTGAGCAAGCAGTGACAGATTTTTTGTATGAAGAAATATTTGTCTATTTTAGTGTACCAAGAGAGATAGTCACCGATCAAGGGACTTAGTTTACTTCCAAGCTCATTCAGTCTATCACTAAGAAATATCATATTCAACATAGAACATAAACACCATACCACCCGCAAGCCAATGGCCAAGCTGAAGTAACCAATACAATTTTGGAGACTATTTTAATGAAGATAGTACATCTTCATCGAAAATATGGGATGAAAAAATTCCTAAATGATTATGGGCTTATTGAACAACATGGCATAATATAAGTGGATTTACTCCATATGCGATAGTTTACAGTAAGTAGGATGTCTTTCCAATCGAATTTGAAGTAAAAAAATTATGTATATAATTACAAGCTAGGAAAAAGAGGATGCATTGTATCATTAAGACAATAAAGGAGAAATATGTACACAACCAGAGAGTGTTGATAAATAATTTGTCTTAAAATATAACAAGGGGGTGTGAAGAACCTCCACTTGCTATTGAACACAACATGAGTACCAATTACTGTTAGAAAATTGTACCAAAGAACAAATTAAAGGTTCTAGGAGATGGAATAGAAGGAAATGAAAACATAAGCCTTATAATATATCCAATGGAAGACATAAACAATTTGCAAGAAGACGATGAAAGAGGTGAAGCAATGTTGTCCAAGAAGCAGAGTTTAATTGATCATTACTACATGATCATAAATTTGAAGAAGAATCTACAAGCATGTGGATTAAGTAGTCAGCTTGAAGGTATGAGATGTTTATTGCATATTTTTGTATTTTATAAGAAATTAGTAGCCAATGAATTACATAAATTTTTGATAGTTATCAAGTTGTCAAGATGGGACAAAAATTTGTATTAATATGTCTTACAGGTTTATGAAGAGGTACATAATGAAGGTATAAAAGTTTTAATAAATTTTAAGTGGAAACCTCGACTAGAACAATTTTTAATTGAATTATGGATGCATGATGATCTGTAAACTATTGTGGATATTCCACTGGAAAAAATTGTCACAACAGATCTAATAAAATACTAAAATATTTACTATTAAGGTTATTTTTCTTTTAGATATCCATAATATTTATTTACTGATTTTTTGCTTATGCATGAAATAGATAAAATGTAGAAAATATAGAAAAATAAAACACAATCACACCTTGCACAAATAAATACAAGATATGACCTAGGAAACCCAATACGGGAGAAAACCCAACTAGAAGATGAGGTTGTTATGCTCTCTTTTCTTTGATATAGAAATGGTGCAAGTACAAAGAAAGAGGCACTCTTTATGGAGTTGACTTTGAACTGTGGCCTATATAGTTGCTACAAAATATCTCCTCCTCTGTTATGCTCACAAAATACCACTCGTAGATGTTTTGATCAGATATGGAACAAGATACAATGCAAAAGAATGGAACCCCTTCTCCTCCTAGTGGTCTGGTATTTAACATAGCCTGATAGCCATCTAGGGATAGGTTTTTGACTTTCTCAACCCTCAATTATGGTAGTGTTTTGACCCTTATAAAATATTCTTGAAATAAATCACATGGATATCTTCATATGATTGAGTAACGGGGGCTGACGTGACATCCCTCGTACCATGGTGGTCAACACAGTAGGTCAACTTGTAGGAGGCATAATTTTTTCATACGAGATCTGATTAACATGAGTTTTGCATTGTTGGAAAGGTATCGATGTGTAGAATAGCGTCACGGGCTCTGAGCCATGTTGGGAAATTTTTGACCTCCAAATTTTCGTTTGATTCCTTAAAATGGCCCTAGAAGGTTCTAGACCCCAATTTTTGAAACTAGGACTTGCCACTAAAATGGAACTGCAAGTTGATTCCTCCAATTTTTTCCACTATGAAAGAGATAGATCACAAAAAATATAATGATCCAATCTAGATCATACCTCCCCATTTAGGGAGGATTTTTGTTGTCAAAATATTTATGGAATGAGGTGGGGAAAGTTTTCCTCTACCTTCTCCTTGGAGTACCACTTTGCTTTGCCTGGAAGTTGTCCTTTCAACCCAATCTTCCAAAGGTCATCCTACCCCTCTCTTGTAGTTCTAGACCACTTCTGCAAAACTACATCCTCTACTAGCTCTACTTGAGCATATGGTGATAAGGCCTCTATGTAAGGTAGGACATGCTCCTCCTCTTCATCCAAGATGGAAGGCTCATAGTGTTTGAGATTTTCCACATTCACTATTGAGTAAATGCGCATATATGGGGGTAGATTGAGTATGTAGGTGTTATATCCCACCTTTTCCAATGCCTCAAAAGGACCATACCATAGAGCCTTGATATTCTTACCAGGACCCTATAACCTTTCCTTATTCAGCTGTAACCATACTCTATCTCCCACTCTAAATTTCCTCTTTGTTATGTGTTGGTCATGTCTAGCCTTATGCTTTTCTTGTGACTTCTTCAATGTCTCTTGTACTTGCAAATGGATCTGCCCAATCTTCTCAATGATTTTTTCTTCTTTTAATGCATCTCCCGTGAAGTCCTCCCTCACTCTTCCTTATTGTCCATATACAACATCTAAGGGTGAAGGTGGAAAATATCCAAAGCAAGATTCAAAAGGTGACTTACTAGTAGAAGTGTGGACTGGTCTATTATAAGAGTGATGTATATAGATTATATTTTCATCCCAGGTATTCAGATTCTTTTGATTGTAACCCCTCAAAAGCTACACCAAATTCATGTTGACTACTTCTATTTTCCCATCTGTCTATGAATGGAATGTTGTAGATATCTTCAACTTAGTGTCCATCTTCTCCCACAATGTCGTCCAAAATTCATTGAGAAATATGGTATCCCTATAGGAGATGATGCTCCTTCGTATCCCAAAGTGCACCCAAACTTGTTCAAAGAACTTGTTTGTTGCTTCTTGTTCGTTGATTGTCTTTTTATAAGGCATGAGAATGCACATTTTGTTGAACCTCTCAAATACCAAAAACATATAGTCATGTCCCTTCCTGGTTGTTGGTTAACCTCCCAAAAAATCCATGGAAATACTTTCCCAAGGTCGGGTAGGTACAGGTAAGGGATGGTATATACCTTGCTTCCTGTTACTGGGCATGTTGGTACAACAAAGTATACATCCTCTAATATACCATGCTACATATTCTTGCATTATGGGCCAGTACACATACCTATGTAAGTTGGCAACTATCTTCCCAACACAAAAATGTCCTACAACCTTGGAGGTGTGACCCTCTCTGATAAGTTGCAATCATTCACCTTTAGGAACATAAAGCTTGTCGAGCTTGTAGAGTAGACCATTCTAGAAATGATAGTCAGCCTTGATGTCACCTTCTTCTATATGAATTTTTCCCTGCAGCTATTGAAACACCTCCTTGAAGTCATCATATTCTCTGTATTCCTCTCTGTATGCATCATGGGTAAAAGGCTCCATGTGGATCAGATTTCCCAAAGTTGTAATATTGGATGTGGGTGGCCTTGAAAGCATGTCTACCAATTTTTTGGTGCTACCCTTCTTATAATTTATGACCAAATGAAATTGTTGTAAAAACCTCATCCACTTGTAATGCCTAGTTTGTTGTAGCTTACTCCGGGCCTGAAAATATTGTAGTAGATGGTGATCCATGTGGATGATGGTCTCCTTTCCCATCATATAATGCTTCCACTTTTTGACATCTTGTACCAAGGTGTTGAGCTCCTTCGAAGGGATTTTGCAATTTTGGTAGTTCAAGCACTGGTGCTTGACTGATCTTTCTTTTCATTTCATCAAAGGCCTTTTCTTATTCTTTCTCCACTGGAAATTCTTACCAGTGGTTTTTTATGGTGTGGACTGGTGCAACTACTGCTGAAAATGAAGCTATGAACTTCTGCAAGTATTTTGCTGCTCCAACAAAAATCCTAACTTCAATGAAAATTGTAGGAACTTTTCATTTCATGATGGCCTCTATATTTGTGGGATCTATCTTGAGCTCCCCTCCACTGATCACATACCCCAAATACACCAAATATTGCTGAGAAAACTCACATTTCTTGAGATTGGCCAACAACTGGGGCTTTTTCAAAGTCTCTAACACCTGCAGTAGATGTGAGATGTGCTCCTCCTAGGTAGCGCTATAAAATAGTATATCATCCAAATAAACAATAACAAATGAATCTAGATAAGGGCGTAAAACATCATTCATTAGTCTCATAAATGTATTCGATGCATTGCATAAACTGAATGGCATAACCAACCATTCATATAAACCTTGCCTTGTCTTGAAGGTAGTCTTCCATCTATCTTGTTCTTTGACTCATACCTAGTGATATCCTAATTTCAAATATAGCTTAGTGAAGTACTTGACATGCTGCAACTAGTCCAACAGATCATCAATCCTTGATAGAGGGTACCGATTCTTTAGTGTAATCTTGTTCAATGCCCTGTAATCGATACACATTCTCCAAGTCCCATCCTTCTTGGGAACAATTATGATGGGTGACCCATAAGGTGAGGTACTTGTTCAATTCACACCATGATCCAACATTTGTTGCAATTGATTCTTCACTCCATTTGATTCCAAAATAGACTGTCTATACGATCCAATATTCAACAATGGGGAGTATCACAACAACTGTATTTTGTGCTCCACTTTCCTCTTGGGTGGTAGCCCTTTAGGATCCTGGAAAACTCCTCTGTATGATTATAAAAAAATCTCCAACTAGTGTTTCTTCTCTTCACTATACCTTTCCAGGGATTCCTTTACTCTTATTGACTCGTCATCAGATTGATTTTCTCTTCATAAAAGTAAAACATATTTCTTATGACAACTAATCAACTTCTTGGCTTGGTTGGCACTTACCAGTGAGATCTTTGACTTTACTTTATGCACATTGATGATGTAGGACTTCTCATCCTTGATCATTCGGTACTTGTTATCTCTCCGCATGAAGATTGCATCCCTCATATACATGTAGGGGATTCCAAATACTACTCAACATACATCAATGGGTGCTACATCCAATTCCACTTCATCAATAAAATCAACACTTATAACAAATTTAATTTGAAATTCTTTCGTTACCTTTATCTTTGCATCCTTGTTTACCCAACCCAATGGATATGGGCTAGGATGATCATGAACCTCCAATCCAAGCTTGCTAACCAAATCCGCTTCTATGAGATTATCTTGTGAACCAGAGTCAAACATAGCATTAATATTGGTCTTCTTGACTTGAATCTTGGTGTGGAAGAGATTGATCATCTCCTTCTCTTCCTGGTGATGAAGGATACTCAGATTCACCTCCTTCTACAGAGATGTACAAACAATATTTTCATCCACATCTGATCTACTTTCAACCTGATTGCTCGAATCTATGGCTAGAAGGTTCTTGTTCTTTCTGTCCTTCTTGCAATTCTTCAAGTTCATCTTTGGATGAAGTTTCCATCATTTTTCCTCGGTGTGGCCATCAATGTTGCAATGATTAAAATGGTTGTTTTTATCTTTGCACTGTTGTGTAGTGGATGTTGTCTTGTTATCTTCCCCCGCTTTCCACTTCTTCTTCCCCTCCTTGGAAGCTTCCTAGTGCTCTTTTTGCTTCGAACCACTTGGCTGCTCTTTCTTTTGGACTACGTTTTCTAGGTATTGTTCTTGTACACACACCTCATCCATTGTCCTTGGCTTGAAGAGCATCACCTACTTTCGTAGATGATTGTGTAAACCCATTAGATACTTGAGGATCACATATGGGTTCTTGGGAGAGATACCCAACATGATGGCCATCTTTCTGAACTCAATGGTGTAGTCCTTTACACTCTGCCCCTGTCTCTTCCTGAAGTAGTGCCATGAGATCCAATGGTCCTCTGCATACTCGATAAGGTAAAATTGGGACTTGATGAGGGTTTTGAAGTCCTACCACCTAGTTACTGGAAGATAACCCTCCAACCTAAGTGTTTCCATGTGGTTTTCCCACCAGGTTAAAGCATGACCCTCTAACTTCAATCTAGCAAATGAAATCTTCCGCCCTTCATCTATATGGTGAACACTAAGATAAAATTCTATTTGTTACGACCAATGGTTCAATTGTAATGCATCGATCTTACCTTGGTATGGATTTATGTCCACTTTCGCTTCCATCTTGAATAATGAATGTGAAGGTTTCATGGCACTTGAACTCAACTTCTCTTTCTCAGATTCTTTTTGTAAATGTGGATGAACCTGCACATATAAGATCTAGCTAGTAAAGAACATACACAGTTTGCAGAAAAATGAGAAAAGACGGAAACGAGAGAGAGAATCAAAGAATTGTATTAATTATATTCCACACTCAAAGAGTAAATAATTTACAATATATATAGGTTACATGAGTAACTAATGCACCATAGTAGTGATCTAGATAGATCTAGACACTCACTGTAAGAACACTAGAGTGAACTGCCACCTAGTCCTAGTTAACCGATCCATGCAATCATCAGTTAAATGAGACACATGTGTGGAAGTGAGAGAGACACATGCAATTGATAGTGATAAAACCGAGGTTTCTATGCACGAGTGACTTCCACTAGTCTAACTGAGTGTAACTGACTATGAACTGAAGATGAATGCCCTATTTTGTAGGGGAATATTCTACAGAGAAAATATTCTCATCTAAGGAATCGTTCTCAACATTGGACTATCAAACTTAGGAAAATAATTCTAGGTGAGTGTGTCATATCTCCAACACCCCCTCGAACACTACTAGGGTGTACATGATGAACAAGTCCCAACAATAGAGGCCATGTTAGGTATCCATTGTACAATGCATATAAGAATGAAACACTAAAAAATGAGGAAAGAGGGAAAACCTCATAGCAACCCCCCCTCAAGGTACAATGCATAAGAAAAAACAAAAAAATGAGAATGAACGAAAATCTATTGCTAAACAATTGTGTCTTTCCCTCCACGAAAGCCTCACAATTATGCAAGTTTGTGCTCGTTGAAGATTTTGTTGAAGATGTAGATGTCTGCATGGATCTGATGAAGTAGATGCATCGGTGAGATGTTAGCACATATACACATTCTCTTTTTGTAATGAAGAATATCCAAATGAAGTTTGGATGAAACTTTGAAAATCGTGTGGCCGTTTTTGGAAAAATGATGGAAATTTATAGATTTTAAAATTCTCGTAACTTAACTTTCTAGACTTCGTTTTGAACGATTTCTTTTTTGAAATTGGGTATTTTTTCGAGAGGAATTCAAATATCCATTTTTTTTCTGCAAATTTTGCTTAGAACATATCAGAATTGAATCTGATGTGCGTGGCTCTCTTTTTGTCTCCTGAGATGCATGCATGGTGCATGGAAAAGTGTTTGCATGTGACCCATGAGATGCATGCAATATATCTTCCACATGAAATTTAGAAAACAAATCTGAAATGGAGTACACATCATCTGAAATTAATGGAATACAAATTTTTGTAGATACTTGTGTAGAAGACTCTTCAGAATAAGAGGTTTGATTTTTTGATGATTTCTCTTATGGCTTTATCTTTCCAATCTACTGCATGCAATATTCACAATCTTCTTTATTCCAGAATATAACCTCCAATCTAGTCCATAGTTCATTTGGAGTTGATTCTCGTGATTCATCATATACTTGGTGGAGAATTTCAGGAGAAATGGACTAGACGATACATCCTATGGCCATATCTTGTCTATTGAGAAAGTCATTTTTCTCATTGGCGAAATCATGCTCTACTTCCATTGCCATAGTAATTTGGTACAAGCCTCTGTATCTGAGATGAAGCATAATTTTTGGCTTCCACTCCAAATAGTTATGAGGCATGAGAAGTATTTCCGATGAATAGTCCATCTTTTCTACATTCTTCAATCTTTAATACCAACAAAAAGAGTCTGGTGTGTCTTTTTCCTGGCAATCTGTCGGCTCTGATACCATGTAAATGTGGATGAACCTGCACAGATAAGATCTAGCTAGCAAAGGACATACACAGTTTGCAGAAAAATGAGAAAAGACAAAAACGAGAGAGAGAGAGAGAGAGAGAGAGAGAGAGAGAGAGAGAGAGAGAGAGAGAGTGAATCAATGAATTGTATTAACTGTATTCCACGTTCAAAGAGCGAATAATTTACAATAGATATAGGTTACATGAGTAACTAATGAGCCATAGTAGTGATCTAGAGAGATCTAGATACTCACTGACAGACACTGGAGTGAACTGCCACCTAGTCCTAGTTAACTGATCCATGCAATCATAAGTTAACCGAGACACATGTGTGGAAGTGAGAGAGACACATGAAACTGTTGGTGATAAAATTGAGGTTTCCATGCATGAGTGACTTCCACTAGTCTAACTGAGTGTAACTGACTCTAAATTGAAGATAAATGCCCTATTTTGTAGGGGAATATTCTCTAGAGAGAATATTCTCATCTAAGGAATTGTTCTCAACATTGGACTATCAAACTTAGGAAAATAAATCTAGGTGAGTGTGTAATATCTCCAACACTTTCCAAGACTCCTTTCCCGAGTCTTTATAATCTTCTAATTTCCCTTCCGATTTTTTCTCTGAGTTAGAGCCTCCATCATTTTCGAATGGTGCGAGCTTGCTTGCTATAACCGCCATGAGGAGGTTCATATTGCAACTAATGTTGACAACTTGTGCTTCTAACCTCTCAAATCTCTCTTCTATTGGATCTCAAGGGTTGTTATGAACATACTCGTTCTTCATGGCTAGGGTTTTTGTGACTTCTCTTTAAGTCGATTCTTGGATCCTGCAACTTCCCACAAATACCCAAAAGAAAAACCTGCTCCGATACCAATATGATCTATAAACTGCCGTGGGTATTTCACTGGAACAATTCGTCACAACATATCTAATAAAATAATGAAATATTTAATATTAAGGTTATTTTTCCTTTAGATTTCCATAATATTTAGTTAACGATTTTCTACTTATGCATGAAATAGATAAAATGCGGAAAATAGAGAAAAATAAAATACAATCACACAATCCACAAATAAACAGAAGATATGACCCATGAAACCCAATACGCGAGAAAACCTAGCTAGCTGCTCTACTCTCTTTTCTCTGGTATAAAAATGTTGCAAATACAAATAAAGAAACACTCTCTATGGAATTACCTTTGAATTGTGGCTTATATGGCTATTACAGGAAGATAAAAAAAAAAAAAAAAATCTCAATCAATCCCTAGAGCCAAAAGTTTATTAAATGAATCAACGTTCTCCTAATAATATAATTGAATACATTTCTTTTATTTGATTTATATTATTAATTTTATACTTAGTTATTTTTAATATGCAACTTAAGTTTGTAAAACTAAGTATTCTAGTTTAGTTGTTAAAATTATTTTTCCCAAAATGTTTAGTAATAATTCATAAGGAATATATATATATAATACATTTTTAAAGAAATTATGTTACACACAAGTCGGTAAAATATTTTATATCAAAAAATGTTTTATTATTATTATTATTAAAAATAATTTTTATAATATAATAATAAATTATGTTACACACAATCCGGTAAAATATTTTATCAAAAAAATGTTTTTTTAGGAATTTTTATAATATTATATTATAAAAATTAAGTTGAACTTAAATCTTAAAATATTTTGAATTTTTAAGTTTTTCTATATAACCATAATACCATAGTCTTCCACACATTTGGAATTATGTTATATAAGAAGATAAGATTTTTTATATAAAAAATGTTTTTTTTCTTTATATAAAAAATATTTTTTTATTGAAAATGAAATTTTATAAATTATAGTATAAAAGGTAAGTTGAACTTAAGTCTTAAAATATTTTGAATTTTTAAGTTTTTCTAAAAAACCATAATAGTTTTCCACACATTTGGAATTCTCCTTAAAAAGTTTGAGCAAAATTTAAAAGAAACGAATACTTGATATAAGAGAGAAGCTAAAGGGAAATTAAAGGATTTTTTTATAATTTTGATACGAGGAGAGAAGAAAAAAGGAAAATTAAAGCATTTTAAAATTTTAAAGAAATTTATTAAAAATAATGTAAAAGTAATTTTTTTTAAAGAAGTAAAGTTAAATATAATTTATTTTAAAAATGTAAAAAATGATTTTAAAACAATTTTAAAATTAATTTAATATAAAAATAAAATATATTCATAATTTTATAAAACATAAATAATTTAATTATATAAAAATAAATACAAAATTTATTTTATAATAAATTAATATTATAGAGAAAAATAGAACAATAAATTATAATAAAAAATAAAGATGAAAATACAATAAAAAAAATGTTGTTAATGTAATCAAGTAAGATATTTAATAGGAGAAGTGCTTAAGTCCATATACCAAAATCCTAAGATTCTTAAGGTGGGTGATCTTAATCCCTTATCTCCTTGTTATTTATTTCTACCTTTAATTCATTTATGCACATTCATTCTTCAATATTTAAATATTTAAGTAAGTAATTTGGATATTGTCTTTAAGGAAGAAATGCAGTTCTCTTTAATCCAACAAAATGGGTTGATATTAATGAGTTGAACAAGAAATGTGTGGTGTTAAAAGATTTTAATAAAGTAAATAATTTTTAAATATATATTTATTAAATATATTGAAAATTCAAAATATATTTAGAAAAAAGAAATAATTTAATAAATTAAGTAGAAGAAAAATCAATATCATTCTCATTACTTTTTTTAATAAAGAAAGAAAAACCCAAATTTTCATTGTCAATATTGAACTTTGAACTTCAAATATAAAAATTTACTAAAATCTAAATATATTATTTATTTAATTTAAATATCCAAAAAATTACCAAATTTATAATTAATGTAATTTTTTTAAATAATATTAAAATTTTAAATAATATTAAATTCTTTCTAAGAAATAACTTCTACTAGTAAATTTAAACTTTACCCCTCCTTTAAGGATTAAGGATTCTTTTCTTTACCCCTCCTTTAAGGATTCTTTTCTTGAACTATTCACCTATCCCCAAATATTATCGATCTTTTTTTAAACTTTACTATTAACCGATACCTTACTAAACTCTACATATCTCAAGTATCACGGATACCTTACTAAACTTGACACTCATCTCAAACGGTAAGATACCTTATTAAACTTCACACTGAGGAAAAGCATTAACGGTATCTTTATTAAACGCTGCGCCTCTCAGACATTAACAATGCATTTACCACGACAGCTAAAAACCATGGAACATGGTACGCTTCTTTACTTACCCTATTCTTGTTTTGGTTTTTGTTATAAAAAATTTTAAAACTTTTGGGCGCGCTCCGGTTGTTTGGTTTTTGGTTTGGAAAATTTTAAAATTTTTGGGCGCGCTCTGGTTGTTGATTGTGGGCTTTTACGTGCTAGCAGAACAAAACGAGACAGTGAAGCTTATTGAGAATACCCAGTTGGAGAAATTTACGTTTACGTGGGCAATTCAACATTTCTCCAGCTTGAATGGAGGAAGGATCTGCTCTGAGATTTTCACAGTTGGAGGGCATAAATGGTACGAGTGTTTCAGATGTTGTTTACTCATAGAATTCAATTGAATTGGGCTGCTGCTTATATTTATGTAGCTAATTTATTTTTGGATTTGTCACGGTGCAGGCGTCTGTTAATATTCCCCAAAGGGAGTCACAACGTGCACTGCTTGTCCATTTACCTGGATGTGCCAAATTCCGCCACATTACCACATGGTTGGAGCAAATGTGCCGATTTTAGCCTGGCCGTTGTCAATCAGATTGATCCTCAGTTAACCATCAAGAAAGGTATGCCCATAATTGCTTTGAATTGAAGGTACTTGTTCTGTTTTCAGCTTTTGGAAATTTAAGCTTGGATTAGAATGGGAGTCGTTTCACTGCGTGGATTGGGCTGATTAAGTTGTCGATATGGGCAAACCTTAAGCACCAGATAGAATATGCCATTAATGTTGGTGGAATTTTGAACTTTCCGTGAAAGTAAGAAATATGTTCCATTAAGGATTAAAAAATATGCATAAATGGCAAGAACTTCAAGTATGAGATAGATTTGTTATATGTCTGTTTTACAACTTTTGCAAAATATCAAAATTTCATCTACATTTATGTATGTCTGTTTGGTGTTTTGAGATTTGGGTGAACGCTAAGTATGAGATAAACTTGTCATATTTTTTTTTTAATGGGTAAATGTGTTGTTTGTTTGGAACTTTGCAAAATATTAGAGCTTCACCAATTATTTATGACAACTCTGTCCAATGTCTAAAATTTGTATAGAAAGGAGTATTTTCTTAAGTGGAAACTCAATTTTCTTAAGTAGAAATTCTTTCAAGAAATTTTATAAATTTATTTAAATAAAAATTTTATAAATTTTGCCAGAAGTTATAGTTTCATTTAATTAATAAAAACTTTGATTTTTAAAACTTTTGTCTATTTTAAAACAGAGTGGGCTAACTCGGGAGCAATCTTCCCTCCTGAATTATTTTTCAGGCAGGTTTCTAGGCGATCCGTTTTTAAATTTCCAGCCAATCCAGAACTCTGATCGATTTTCTGAGCATCTAGATTAGTTTAAAATGGGACAAACCCACTAGAGTAAAGTTCTGAAATGCATGAAACTTTGATCCATGCAAAACTCAGACTACCCCTGAAAATTTAACCGAATCCAGATCCATTTTTTTATCTGAAAAGCCAAACTCCAAAAAAAAGAGAGTTAGTATACTCCTTTTAAAACCATTTAAATTATTTAAATTTCAAAAAAATAAATGAAACAAGATAAAACTTTGCTAACAAAAACGAAATAACTAATTTTACCACTTATTAACAAATTACCTCCCAAAAACCCTGCTGAAAACATTAAAATTAAAAATTTTGCCACTTATTAACAAATTCCTTTAAAAAAAAAAAAAAAAATTAAAATTACATATAACCCAAAGAACTAGTCACTTCAATGTTCCTGCAAAATATCTTGGGATGCATGATTTTTACCCTAGATATTTCCAACTGTTCGAATATTATACCCAGGATTGTTGATTCTCCATCTTTGGTCTAAATTTGACCAAATTTCAAACTCTTCCTTCAGAAGAGTTTGAAGTTCGCAAATTGGTTTGTAGCATTGATTTTGCAATCTGGAAGATTCTTCACATTACATGAATTAATTTTTAAATATGTTGGGCTGGCAAGTAGATAAAAGGGTAGGGATGACTTAGCCATAATTTCCGTTTGTACTAATATCAAACAAAATTTTAGTACCAGAGACAGAGTCAATATGAGTACTCGCACCAGCTATCGGAATACTATGATATGCAATTCAGCAGATCACTGGATTTATTTTTTTGGCAATCATTTCAATAATTTTGATTGATTTGTTCTAACACACTACTAAAATCTTTTCTAAGAGATTGAAACATTATTATTTAGATGTCATTCATCAATAAGATCCGAGGGGGGTGAGGTTTTGCTACGTTGTCTTTCTGTTTTTGGAATATTATCAGTTTAATTTTGCCAGAAATCTAGTGAGAAATGATTGGATTTGTAGATTTGAGTGTGTTGGATTTGCAGTTTTGAGTGGGTTAAGTTTATATAATCTGAGTACTCCAGGGTTTTCAGTAAGCTGAATTCATTATTCAAAAATACAATTTAAATAACAGAAAATTGTGATTTAACCAAAATTGATATTGCCAAATTAAGACAAAAAATTACTAAAAATAAAACATTTAAACAACACCTTTTGATAAGTGTATTAGTTTAAAGCTTTGAATTTTGTTTACTGGTTGACTATTTTCTTAGCTTTTAAATCATTCATTATCTTCCCTCTTCCACCAAATTTTGCTCTGTCGAACCATTTTGAAGATTACATGAAATTGAATGAAAATGTTTGAATATTAATTTTGTGACCTCTACAATTCTCTGTACTAGTTCAAATTGCCCACTTTGATTACTTTGATGAAGAAGTACCAAAAACATGATTTATTGTTTGTGCAGAAACAAATCATCTGTTTAATACTCAAGAGAGTGGCTGGGGCTTCCCATCATTCATATCTCTACGTAACGTTCATGACCTCACAAAAGGATATCTGGTAGATGATACCCTGATTGTGGAAGCAGAAGTTAGTGCTCAAAGAGTCATTGATTGTCAGGCAGATGATTCTAGAAAACAGACAGGTTTAGACGGACTGACCAATCAAGAAACAACAGGTTACATCACTTCCCTGCATTTTAAAAAAAAATATTTTCCTCTGTAAACTTATGCTTACCATATTCTTCTTTTGCTTCAATTTTTTTAATTTACTTATGAGCTATTTTTTTTTATTGTTCCTGCTTTCCACTTTTTACGTGTGCGCAGGACAAAGTGAGGCAGTGAGCCCTTCCAGAAGTAGCGAGGTGAATCCTCTGCCTTATCACCTCTTTAATGGCTTTCTTTTATTGCGGGAGGTTGCTATGTTTTTATACGATGATTTCACATATGTTGAGCGAGCTCCACATTTTTTTTATCAATTACCGTATCATTTTATACATTGATTTTACATAGGTAGATCTCCACGTTTATGATTAATTAATCACCATAGTTCTGTAGCCTCCTTAATCACTGCACATACATACACCTGGAAAATGTTTGTCATCAATCTTGTGCTGTTCAACTATCCATCATCTCAAATATAACATCCTTTCATTATTAATAAATATAACATCCTTTCCTTATTATTTTTGATATTTGAAGTTCCAAGTTGTAATCACAGTTCCAAAATGGGCTGCCAAAATAAGATTTGAGTTGAATTGATATGGAGGAAGCAATGTTTCCTGGTACAAAATTCAAATTAGAATATAAGCAGAGGTAGATACGTGATTTCGACTTAAAGATATAAGATTATATCGTTAGGCATTATAAAGTGTAATAAAGGATATTATAAAAGAGTAAAGATTTAAAAATAAATATTTTTTTTTCAGGTTTTTAGCATAAGTAGGTTATAGGTTTCCATTTTGGTAGAGTGAGGGTGTACATTTCATTTATGAATTTCTTTTACACTCTCACTTTGTTTTGTATTTATATTGAATGTTTCTTTTAGTTTTATTGATCTCTTTTTTGTGGTCATTAGTTGGATATTAATAAAATTATATTATTTATTATATTTTATTTTGCTTGCTTGATAGATGTTCTACAAGTTAGCCAAACATACACTTTACATAGTACTACTCATTGTGTTTGATTGAGCAACCAAACTTCCATCATATGTTTGTTCTCCTCGACCTTAAATAATATGAGAGATGGGTCTTTTCGTCCTAGAGCCCCCCCCATAATCACCCAACTAGGTCCTTTTGGCCCCAAGATTTCCCCTAGATGACATCGTCTGACTTTACAGTGATTTAGGATGATAGGGATGCCTCTTCTCCTTTTGTCTCTCATTCTACTTATACCCATACTTCCCTCTTTGGGTTAAGCTAGGGATTTGCATCTCTTAGCGTTTTGCACTTTTGTCATACCTAATTGAGCTCATTCTTTCTCATTTAATGTCATTTGCATCTCTTTTACTTTGTTAGTTTTTCTTTAGTTTTTAGGTGGGTTCTTGATTCTCATAGTCCATGGATGACCAATTATACTTTCTAATCCCATTGATATTTTCTTTGGTCCTTTGTGGGCATTAATAAAATTATCTTATATTTTCTTATCTTTGTGCCTATAAAAATATACAAAGTACACATCATATTTTTTCATTCCTTGGGTTTAATAAGATTACATGGAAAACTCCAAGATTTTTTGTTACATTTTCCTCCTCAATTTGAGGAACTCATACGAATGAGGATGTCACTACAAAGTGTCTACCACTCATTTGATTCAAGTCATTTGATTCAAGTAGGCAAGCAAGCAACCAAGCATATAAAATTAAAATGAAAAGAGATGGAAGAGACCATCTCTGGGCTTACCCATGATGGTTTCTCTTCTCTCCTATTGCTTGATGATCATGGAAAAGACAAATCTTGTTCAACCAAGTGTTAAAAAGAGGAGTTGGGAACTTGAGAAAAATATACATGATTTATGTTGGCCTCGTGGTACGAGGGACTAGACATTGGCTCTTCTAGAGATTAAAGTGCGCACAAGGTGTAAAATTTGTTAAGACTTGGGTTAATACAACATGGGGATGAGGTTGCACCCTTGATCGTTTGATTTCCAATAAGCACAGTCTATGAAAGTGTTACTCCACAACTAGATATGGTAAGGACATTGTGTGCCAATTGGCACTTCTAAAGACTCTCTCTCTCTCTCTCTATATATATATATATATATATGTGTGTGTGTGTGTGTGTGTGTGTGTGTGTGTGTGTGTGTGTGTATAAAACATAAGACAACAATGCTCCATATGTTATGTGAGGATGTCCCATGGAGGAGGAGGACTTAGTAGATTATTTAGAGGAGGGAAAAGATGAATTAGAGAATTCCATCTTCAAGTCAAGAGAGGCACTAATATCACAATGGCGAGAGTCAAAAGGGTTAGAATTAGGGTAGGGAGCGAGGACAAGCCTAGGGTATGGATATCCACTCCCAATAATCCCACCTTTATCTAACCATATCAAGACCAAGATCACTTTTGAAGATTGGGAGTCTTGACTATAACATTACTCGCAAAATGTTTGACAAAGAAAGTCACATCTAAATTAAATTCAAAAAGGGGAAAGGAGTACGAGGAGTAGGCCCAAGGTTACATGGAAGAAGTCTTGAGGCTTTCAATCTAACATAAGTATTGAAGAGTAAAGGTAGATGGGATGTGAGATAGGTCAGAGGAAGTGAAGGGTTGGAGGAGGTGTATCCAAAACTTCACTTTCAATGCACATTGGAGAACAAACTTTTTGATCAGAGCCAAGGGAGATGATGACCTTAGGAATGTTGGGTATGTGTTATATTCTTTGCACGAGTAGTAGTGTCTGTGTTGCATCGGGCGCGCAGGGGTTCGGGGGCATTGCCCTCGAGATTTTTTTTTTGCCTTGGGAAACGTGTCACATTTTTTCCTTGTTTTTCGTGTCCACTGTTGAGTGATTTTTCGACACATGGTTTTTACCGATGGTTTTCTATTTCCAGTTAAGGAATTAGGGTTGTTGACTAATCCAGGTCAATGGGTTAGGGTTTTGGATGCCGCTGGCTCCTATATGTATATTGTATTGTAAACAATGTATCACTATGAATGGATATAGAATATATTGGTTTTCTCGGTTTGGGTTTCCAGGGGAAAAATCTCTGTGTAATGTTTGTATTTGCCATTGTATCTTTTCTGTTCTTTTATTGAAAATATGTTTGCAGTAAATATTGTACAAGGTTAAAATCTACATTTGGTATCAGAGCTTTGTTGGCTTCAGGGGGACGCCTTTGTGGTCGAGGGTTTGGCTCGGGACTATGATAAGTCTTGTTATAGTGGGAGATCTGTGGTATTGATTTTTCAGGTGAAAGAAATGGCGAGCAATTCGAAAATGGAGATCGAGAGGTTTAATGAGAAAAGTTTTGAGTTGTAGAAGCTCAAGATGGAAGATCTGTTGGTGGACAAAGATCAGTGGATCACGATAGATCCAGGTACTGCACCTACAAGAACTTCAACAGATGACTGGAAAAAGTTGGATCAAAAGGCAAATAGCACAATCCGATTGTGTCTCTCAGATTCAATATTACTGAATGTGTCAGAGGAAGCTACAACGAAGGATTTATGGGATAAGTTGGGGAAGTTGTATCCGTCTAAGTCCCTAGTAAATATACTATTCTTGAGAAAGAAGTTGTATAACTCGAGGATGAGAGATGGAGACTCGGTGGCAAAGCATTTGAACGCCTTCAATACTGTGGTAAGTCAGTTAGTATATGTTGAGATTAAAATTTCAGATGAAGATAAATGTATCAATTTACTGTGTTCTTTACCAGACTCGTGGGATAGTCTGGTTGTGACCATAGGTAGTAGTACAACTGCCTTGAAGTTTGATGAAGTGGTCTCATCCTTGTTGTCGGAGGAGATGAGACGAATGAATATGGAAGGACAGAGCACAGACGCATTATTTGCAAGAGGTCTTTCCCAGGAAAGAAATAGATCTAAGTTATCAAGTGGGAGATCTAAGTCTAAGGGTAGATCTAAATATCTTGGAAAGTTTGTAAAGGTATGTTGGAGATGTGGAAAACAAGGCCATTACACGAAGCAATGCAGATCCAAAGTTGAGAAAAAGAAGGGATCTGAAGAATCTCCTTCTACAGAAGAAAATACCTCTAAGGAAGAAGGAGGGGATGTGTACTTGGATTCTTCAAGCACACATGCAGATCATGAGGCATGGTTGGTTGAATCAGATGCATCCTTTCATATGACTCCCCACAGGGAGTGGTTCTGTGAATACAAAAGGTATGATGGAGATAATGTTTTCTTAGGTGATGATTCGACAACCAGAATCATAGGACGAGGAAAAGTCAAGTTGAGGCTCATAGATGGAAGGATTAGAACACTGCATGGTGTTCTGTACCTCCCAGGTTTGGTCAAAAATTTGATTTTTGTAAGAAAAATGGACGATGCAGGGGTAAAAACAATATTTGAAAAGGAAACCTGCAGGATGGTTCAAGGAGCAATGGTGTTGCTGAAGGGCGTTCGGTTTGGAACTCTGTATAAGTTGCAAGGAAGCACTATTAGTGATGATTTTAATAGTTCCATTGTTCCTAATATTGGAGTTGAATAAGAAAGAACTCCTACAGTCTCTGGAGAAAAGGTTATGCTGTGGCATCAAAGACTGGGGCATATCAGAGAGAAGGGTCTTTGACTACTAGATGGTAAAGGTATGGTTGAAGGTATGTCTAACTGCTCTTTGGATTTTGATTTCTGTGAACATTGTGTATATGGTAAGCATAATCGGGTAAGATTCCCCTCTGGTGCAATGAGGGCAGAAGGAACTTTACAGTTAGTTCACAGTGATATTTTTGGACCCGTGTCGGTCCCATCATTGGGAAAATCTGTGTACTATGTCTCATTTATAGACGACTTCTCGATGAATACTTGGATATATTTCCTCAGGAAGAAATCTGAAGTCTTTGACAGGTTTAAAGAGTTCAAGGCTCTTGTTGAGAATCAAACAGAAATAAGACTTAAGGTGTTGAGGATAGATAATGGCGGAGAGTTCCACGGGAATGAATTTGAAGAATTTTGTAAGAAGTGTGGTATAGCAAGGCATACGACTACCCCATATACACCTCAACAAAATGGAGTTGCATAAATGATGAACATGATGCTGATGGAAAAAGCAAGGTGCATGCTTAGTGGTGCTAGGTTGGGGCAAGAATTTTGGGCAGAGGCAGTGGGTACTGCATGTTACCTGGTCAACAGATCACCCTCATCAGTGCTGGATGACAAGACTCCACAGGAGGTATGGACTGGTAAGAAATCTTCTCTCACACATCTCAAGGTATTTGGCTGTGATGCATATGTTCATGTTCCAAAGGAAAACAAGGGTAAGCTAGATAAGAAGGATGAAAAGTGTATCTTTATTGGTTATAAATATGGTCTCAAAGATTATAAGCTTTGGAACCAAAAAACTAAGAAGGTAGCGTATAGCCGAGATGTGGTATTTATAGAAATGAAGGATGTTGTTAAACAGGAAGTCCTACCAAGTAAGGAAGAACCAAAGAAAATAGAGTTTGATTTAAAGGATGATGAATCAAACTCTACCAAAGAACATGAATTAGAAGAAGAAGAAGATCCTCACACTCCAGTATTGAGGAGATCTGTTTGAAAAAGAAGGCTACCAGAAAGGTATACTCCATTTGATTTTCGTTCAAATTTTGTTTTGTCTATTACTAATGATGATCCTAGAACTGTCAGAGAGGCAGTGGATTCAGAGGATGGAAATCTTTGGGAAAAGGCCATGGACGAAGAAATGAAAGCCTTGGATAAGAATGAGGCTTGAGATCTAGTGGTGTTGCCGACTGGAAGAAATCCCATTGGCAGCAAATGGGTATTTAAAAAGAAGCTGAATGCAGAAGGAAAAGTGGAGAAATACAAAGCTTGATTAATAGAAAAGGGTTATTCCGAGGTTGAGGGAATTGATTTTGGTGAAATTTTTTCTCCTGTTGCTAAGCCTTTATAAGATTTATGTTATCTTTTGATGTTGCATTTGATTTTGAATTAGAACAGATGGATGTGAAGACAACATTCCTACATGGGGATTTGGAAGAAGAAATCTATATGAAGCAACCAAAAGGATTTGCTGTGAAGGGAAAGAAGGAGCTGGTATGCAAGCTGAAAAAGTCCCTGTATGGTTTGAAACAATCACCAAGGATGTGGTATCAAAAATTTGATACTTATGTGTTGGGACTTGGATTCACAAGAAGCAAAGAGGATTATTGTGTGTATTTTAAATTAATTGGTGATCATTTGATTTATTTGGTCTTGTATGTGGATGACATGTTGTTGATAGGAAACAACAAGGAGATTATCCAGGATGTGAAAACTCAGTTGTCCTCTAAATTTGACATGAAGGATCTCGGTGTTTCAAATTTCATTTTGGGCATGGAAATTAAAAGAGATCGAAAAAATAGGAAACTCTGGTTAAATTAGAGAAAATATGTCGAGACAATATTGCAAAGGTTTAATATGCAGGAATGTAAACCGATCAAGGTTCCTATTCCTGTTGGTGTAAAGTTATCTGTGGGTCAGTGTCCCAAGACACAGAAAGAGGAGGAAGACATGTCTCGTGTTCCATATGCTAGTGTAGTTGGCAGTTTGATGTATGCAATGGTCTATACTAGATGTACATTGCACATGCAGTGGGAGTTTTGAGCAAGTATATGTCAAAACTACGGAAGGAGCATTGGATAACAATGAAAAGGGTTTTCAGGTATTTGCGTGGCACTGCCAGCTATGGATTGTGCTACCAAGGAAGACTGGGATTGGACAGAGTGTTGGATATACATGGCTTTGTAGATGCAAACTGGGCTAGAGATCTGGATTGTAGGCGATCTACAAGTGGGTATGTGTTTAACCTATTTGGAGGAGCAATAAGTTGGATGAGCAAAAGACAAGCTGTAGTGGCACTTTCAACTACAGAAGCTGAATACATGGCAACCACTCATGCAAGTAAGAAATCATTATGGTTACAAAGATTGTGTTCAGGTATTGGGTTGGTGTATAAGAATAGATTGTGATAGTCAGAGTGAAAAATTTTCTGGCGAAGAACTCGACTTATCATTCAAAGACAAAGAATATTGATATTCAATATCACTTTGAAGAATGTTGTAGATCCATTAACAAAATTTGTGAGCACCGAGAAGTTCTCTTGGTGTAGAGGATCCATGGGCATTGTTGCCCTAGATTGTTGACTACTTAACCTTTTAGCCCCCTGTATGCAAAGAAAACAACAAGTGGGAGATTGTTGGGTATGTGTTATATTCTTTGCACGAGTAGTAGTGTTTGCGTTGCGTCGGGCACGCAAGGGGGTTTGAGGGGGGGTCGCTAGGCCCCCACTTGGGTGTGCAGGGGGGCGAAAGCCACCCACGCGGGGGTTTGGGGGGCATATATTTTATTGTAAACAATGTATCACTATGAATGAATATAAAATATGTTGGTTTTTCCGGTTTGGGTTCTAGGGGAAAAATCTCTGTGTAATGTTTGTATTTTCCATTGTATCTTTTCTGTTCTTTTGCTGAAAATATGTTTGCAGTAAATATTGTACAAGGTTAAAATCTACAAGGAACTCTACATAACTTGCAAACTAGTAGAAGGCAAGGGATGGTGAAGAGGACTTGTTGAAAAACCACATCCAAGGAAGAAGCTTATGGTTTGTTCCTCTCATTCTAAAGGAGTTAGAAGAAGGATTGCGAGAGAAGTTTGGCCCTCATGTAATGGCTAAACTAGTGATTAGAAGAAATAAATGTGTAAGGATTAATCAATATAAGGTTAAATTGGTTTTGGGATGAAGATGTAACCATGGAGGTAGTCCTATAACTAGTGAAAGTGCACCAATTAGAAGGTTGTATGGTATGGCAGTATTGAGAAATCCCTATACTAATGGATGGGAGGGTGTGGAATAAGAAACCAAGTTATATGCCAAAACATCATTTTCTAACTAAAACATGGTTGGATTTTGAATCTCAAAATGGAGAAGATGCAACAAAAAGTCCACAAGAGAACTAGTTTTGGGGTTCTACTCTATTGACGTTTAAAACATGGTAACCCTATTTTGACTTGAGGTAAGAGAAATAATTCACAACCAATATGGGTTAAAATACCAGGTTTTCCTTTAGAAGTATGGAATGTAAGGGTGTTGAAATCCATTGGCAATAGCCTAAGAATTTTATAGATTTTGATGAAATTTTTTTGTCATACCCATACAAGGCAATAACAAGGATTTTGGTGGAAAATAATCTAAGAGATGGTTTACTAGACGTCATTGAGATAGTGATATGGAACATGAATCCTAATTTAAGCTTGGACTATTGGAAAGTTTTGTTTTGTTGTGTAAACTGTCATGTCCATGCTCATGTGGTAGAAAATTGTCGAAAGAAGGGAAGCAAATGGGTATGGAAGATAAAGAACTTAGGAGCCAACAAAGAAGGGGAGGAAGGAAAACCATAAGGAGGAAGAAATACAATGTCCACATTAATGGTAGAGAAATTTGATGTGGAGTTTGTAAGGGATGTTTTGGAATCCATTGAAAACCCTAAAGGCTAGATGAAGGATTGTGACATGATTGATAGAAAGGACACTGAGGTCACAATAGGGAATGTGATTGTCATCATTTAGAAGTTAGATAAAAAGGAGGAAACTTTGTCTAAGGTATGTTCAAAATTTTAAGATCTTGACCTAGTTTCAAATGAAAGGTAAAATTGAGCCTCATAATCTGGATCCATCTCTATCTAGTTTTCTAATTCCCTTAATCAAGATTTAGTAAAGAGCATGTAGTCGAAGGTAGATATACCTGAGGATGATTTTGAATACATAGATTCCCTATTCTATATTGAAACTTTAATATCCACCCTAGAGAAAATTCATTCAATTCTCTCTTCAATATTAGGCGGGGCTTTGAAACCTAGCTCCTCATCCAAATCCTTCAATCCCTAGTTCAATTTCGGGAGGTGAAGGTCATAGAGATAAATCTAGTAGATATTAGTTGAGCTCTAGGAAAGGTGAATCCTAGGAAGAGGATAAAGGCATTGAATGGGGTCTGGGTTTAGATCTTGTATGCCATAAAAGTGCGGGTAGGATTTATTTAATGTCCCTAACAAAGAGAAAAGAATAAAATGAAATTCTAGAAGGAAAGCAATGGATTATTAAGGGGTCCCTTAGATCACGGAGAGATAAAAACCTATAATAATCCTTATTCAAGGAACTATTTGTGAAGGGGAAAAAGGTAGCATAATTCTTTCTTCGTTTTTAAAAGATCGGAACTTAAAATCTCTAAAATCAAATGGGAAATCTAGGGGCTTAATTATGTGCTGGAATAACTCCTTTAATTCTGTTGTTATAAATGTAGGTTTGATAACAACGTTGTCGTCTCTAGAATTAGGGAGGGCCTTTTGTATCATCAACATGTATGGGCCCTATGATGACAGAAAATTATTTGAGGACAACCTAAAGGATCAATAGATTTTCAATAGGGATCATGTGATTTTGGGTAGGGATGTAAATATCACCTTAATAAAAGGAAAAGTTTGAGGGGAAAATGCTTGAGTGGATTCAATGGAAGAGTACTTTATACAACTCCTTGATAATGCAACCTTATGTGATGTGGCTCCTCTATCAATAGATTTTCAATAGGGGTCATGTGATTTGGGTAGGGATGTAAATATCACCTTAATAAAAGGAAAAGTTTGAGGGGAAAATGCTTGAGTGGATTCAATGGAAGAGTACTTTATCCAACTCCTTGATAATGCAGCCTTATGTGATGTGGCTCCTCTAAATTGGAGCCAACATAAGCAATTTAAGGACAATTGATTAAGGGATCTCAAAGTTAAACAAATACATGGTTTCTAAAAAAGCAATGGTGGAAGCAGATTGAATAAAATCTTTGGTAGAGGAATAGGGTGCTTTAGATAACCAACCAATCCTACTCCAAATAGAAAATGATGAAAACAAACCCCATGGGGCCTTTAAATTCATTCCAAAGTGGTTGGATGTGGAGGAATTCAAAACCTTGGTAAAACTCCATTGGAAAAATTATGATCCCTTTAACTCAAATTATGCAATGTGCCAATTGGTAGAAAGTTTGAAAGTGGTTAAAAAATTCATAGGTGAATGGGAAAAACTAAATTTCTAGAATTCTCATAAAGACTTAGCAAAGGAGGAGACTCAAAGTAAAGAGATGTTAGATCATAATGTAAGAGGACCTTTCATAGAAGAAGAAAAAAATAAGTTGAAGTCTTTGGAGGAAAAGAAAATGAAGCTTTTGGAATGGGAGAAGGAAAAATGGAGGATGAAAATAAGAGAAATATGGTTAACAAAAGGAAATGAGAATACAAAGTTTTTTCAAAACTATTCAAATAATAGAAAAAACATTAACACAATATGGGAAATGAAAAAAGAAGATGGAACAAGGGTAAGAAGGTGTGAATAGATAGTGAAGGAGGGAGTATTACAATTTCAAAAGATATACAAAGAACCTCCCATGTAAAATATTGAAGAAATTGTTAAAAAGACATCTTTTGTCCCTAGGTTCATGGAAATGAAGAAGTAGTAGAGGTAATAAAGAAATAACTAAGAGCTATAATATAGTCTTTAAAAGTTTAAAACCCTGGGCTATATGGTTGGATAATTGAATTCTTCTTGGGATTTGATAAGGTGATAGAGGAAGACATTTTGAGGAGTGGTGGATGAGTCAAGAATAGCAAGGAATGTGTTGGAATTTATGAATTCGACATTTGTATCTCTCATACCTAAGAAGAACAGTCTAAAAATTTCAAGGATTACAAACCCATTTTCATTATGCAATACTATCTACAAAATCATTATAAAGTTAATAGCCACTAGGCTAAAAAAAGTATTCTCAACCTCCATCTCTCAAGAGTAGTTTGGGTTTTTACATAGTAGGAATATTCATGAAGCAGACAAAGTGGCACAAGGGGGATTTCATTTGATACAAAGAAACAATATGTTAGCTATGGTATTAAAGCTAAAACTATCAAAAGCATATGATATAGTGAACTTGTTGTACTTGAGGATAATTCTCATTCATACAAGGATGAATTTGTAGTTAGTGAATTCGATAATGGGATGCTTATCTTTAGTCTAATTTTCTCTCCTAATTGATGGATCAGACTCCCAGTTCTTTACCCCCCTAGGAGGTTGAGACAAAGAAGTCCAATATCCCCTTTTATGTTTCTATTGGTAGTTGACGAGTTGAGTAGACTAGTAGGAGCTAGAAAGAGAGAAGGAACTATAAAATGAATACATATTGGCAGATTTCTTTTCATTACATACATGCTCATTGTATATTATGTCATATTATTTGGAACTAGAACTGTAAGAGATGCAAGAAATTGCAATGAAATATTGGACATTTACTGCAAAGAAACATGGATGGAGGTAAATTGAAACAAATCTATTATCCTTTAAAATAAAATAGAGGAGTATTGATAAATTATAATTATTCAAACACTACCATTTAAGGCTACCTGTTTTGATGATGGAGTCAAGTACCTAGGTTTCTAGATAAATCCAAATTACTACAAGTTTAATAATTGGCTCTAGCTTTATGAAAAAATGAAAAATAGGGTGATAAACTAGTGCCTTTCTAGAGGAGGAAGACTCACATGGGTGAAGTTAGTGTTAGATACAATTTATGTGTATTGGGAACCACTAGTTCACATCCACAAAGGAATTTTGAAAACAAAATAAGAAAGAAGTGCTTTAACTTTTTATAGATTGAAAAAAGGGAGAGAGAATGCATTCCCTTAGAGAAATAAAAGAATATAGCTAAACCCAAAGAAGCTAGGTTACGGGGGTTGAAAAGTGTTCATCACTTTGGTCATGCTTTAGTAGGGAAGCATTTATGGAGTCTAACTAAAGAGGAAGGGTTGTGGAAGTAAGTGATTCTCTAAAATACATTGCTCCACAATCCATGGAAGAAGGGATAAGAACTCCAAAAAAATATTCACGTGTGGGTCTATTATTTGGAATGCACTAGTGAGATCTTTTCCAATGATAGGTAACTAGATGGTATGGAGTGTTGGAAACAATTTAAAGCTAAGAGTAGGATAGGACCCATGGGTGGGTTTTGTAGGGTTGCATAGATTCCCATAACCTTTTATCATCATCCTTAATATCGATGGGTTTTGAATTTATCAAAAGTTGCATATCTAAAGACTGATTCCTTTTGGAGTCAAGGGTGGAAACAAGCTAATATACTATGAATTCAAGGAGAGGAAGTCGAGGTATGGATAATTTTTTTACAAAAGGTTAAAACAAAATGCTATAAGGTTAAAGGATATAGATGATGAGTTAGTTTGGTCTAAAAAATTCTTAGGAGGTAGTTTCACATGAAAAAAACTAGGTACCAAACCAAGTTTGAGATTGAGGAAGAAGAATAAAAAGGTTGTGTTGGAAGCAAATTTGGAAAACAATTTTTTCTTTTAAAAAACAATATTTATATGCTTGGTCTTGGAAAATAAAGTTGAAACATAGGACAATTGCAAGAAGATATCCTAGAATGGGTTGGGAATATGTATGCATGCCAAAAAGTAGAGGAAACAATCTCTCATATATTCATTGACTACCCCTTTGTAAAGAAGGTTTGGAGAGAGGTCTTGAACAAGATATGAGACAAAGGAAAGTGGTAGGAAGCTATAGTGGAGGAAAACCTAGTTATCTAGTTCAAAGAAAAACAATTAAAATAACACATGTATTTACCTCACATAGTTCTTTGTTCTTTGTGGTTGGCAAGAAATTACATGAGCTTCCAGAATAAGGAAATGTTGGCAATATAGGTAGTGCAACAAATAAAATTTTCTTGTGAAGGAATATGGAAGCCTAGAAAAGTGAAACCCCTTAGAGTTATAAAAAATGTTGGCATAGATAAATAGAATGCATGGGGATATATTATGATGGAGCTTGGTAGCGTGAGCCTAGGAGAACTAGAGCATGTGGCTTATTGTTCTTTAGGGAGGATCATAATGTTTGTTTCAAGGAAATAGTGGAAGCAAACCTGGGTATTTGATTCAAAGAAAAGGAATTAAAATAACACATGTATTTACCTTGCATAGTCCTTTGGGCTTTGTGGTTGGCAAGAAATGACACAATATTCCAGAATAAGGAAATGTTGGTAATATAAGTGGTGCAACAAATACAATTTTCTTATGAAAGAATATGGAAGCCAGGGAAAGTTAAACACTTTAAAGTTATAAAAAATGTTGGCACAAATAAACATTGTGCATGGGAATATTATGATGGAGCATGCCAAGGTGGGTCTAGGAAAACTAGAGCATGTGGTTTATTGTTCTTTAGGGAGGATCATAATGTATGTTTCAAGGAAAACATAGGTTTGAGAATGAAAAAATAATTGGGCATAATTAAATGCATTATGAGTGTTGTTGAAGTGCGCAGTGAAGAGAGGAGTGGAACAGGTTCAAATCATGGGAGACTAAAAAATTGTGATAGATTGGATAAATGGTAATTTTATTTTGCAAAACATGACTCTAGCTTCAATAATGTAGCTTCAATAATGTATTGCATAAAAGAAAAAAGAAAAAAGAAAATCTTTTACACATATTTATATAGAGCTACATTCAAAATATGATACTCTCTCTAAAGAGGCTCTCTCTCATTATAGGTTGCTTTAGATCTCAAGAGGTTAAAGTTGGAGTGCAACTTAGAGCCACATCCAGGTCCCTATCTAACTGGCTCTCTTCTAGTTGAAGGAGGAAAATTTCAGAACATGATGACGAGATGTTGTGAATCAATCAAATTTGGAGAAAAATTAGAAGACTATTTTCTTGATATTTTAGGAAACTTTAAAAGGTTATGCAAATGGAAGACTACGATTAAGTAAAATAGATTAAGAGGTATTTTTATGGTAGAAAAACTATCTTTTTTAGGCTTGGAAATGAGCTTTTATGTAGTGCATCGAGCGCTTTTTGATCTATAACATTATTACATTTCTAAATGAAATAGTATTTATATGATTTTTGTATTGTGTGTGTGTCCTATAAACAAATCATATAAATACTAGTGTTTGTTGGCACCCAACATACTTACCATTTCTAGTTATGGAGAAACACCTTTTATAGAATGTGCATGTGTGTGTTGTTGTTGGGTATGCATCAATGAAAAATGTGAGTGAGTTAAGAGATTAAGGTGGATTACATAGAAATCCACTACTAAACAAGATAAGGACATATTTCACTACTAGTTGGTTCCCTAGTAGAGTTCCTCCACATTGTTTTGTTGACAAACAATATAAGGATGGGTTTGGTCACCAATTTGAAGTCTTGGTAGAGTCATGGATAATTAAATGGTGTGAGATTTTTATGTTAGTTTAGTTATCATACCTCATTTGTAAGAAACAAATGAAAGACTCAAATTGACTAAGAGAACACAAACCCAAGACCATGTTTCTAACCATGTTTACTAAATAAAGGTTAATTGATCAATTGAAAGATAAATCAATATACTCATAGCCACCAAGTACCTAACAAAAGTAGGTTTTTATAAGCCCCAGAAAGATATGGTGGTGGAAGGCACAAGAAAGGATTCACAATATGGGAATGGTAAAAGTACGATTAAAAGGGATCATAAGAGATGCAATGATAAATTGGTCGAGTAGGTGCAGGATGTATATACAATGAAAACCAAGATACTCCCCATAAAAATACTTGCAAATATATTAGATCATGCAATAAATTGTTAGAAATAAATATAAACTAATGTAATCAACACACACATGAATGATGTTAGGGAATGGAAGAAAGTGGACTTGGTTAATGTCATTGATTTCCCCACAAGCTATTACATAATGCACGTGCATGTCTTAAGGGTTTAGAATTCTGAGTCATTGTTTGATTAAATGGATGGCATCGATAGAAAAAAAGGACAACAAGAAATAATAAAAATCATTGTCTATTTGGAAAGATTAGGCAACATAGAAGGAAGAGACCAAAAAAATATGTGTATGTATCAAAAGTGACGACAACAAAATTGTTAATATGAAAAAGTAAAAGTAAAAAGAGAAGGATAATTTCATTTTTACCTCTATTCTTAAATATGGTGATGAGGCAAGGAAAACTTGGTAAATCATTGAATCATTGGCCATCCAAATTGTTGAAGAGGAAGAATCATGGCATATGTAAAGCTTTTGAGACACCAAAATTGAGATTGTTGGATTATTTCACAATTTTTTTCATGTTCTAGGGTTAGAGAAAATTTTAATTTGGGTTGATTTATTAGCTAAATTTTATAAAACTTGAACCATTTTTAAAAATAAAGTATCATTATTTTTATGTAAATATTTCTAATTTTTTTTAGCACTAATTGTTTTTGTGAATTGTGTTGTGGAAACATGATTCCATTAAGGTATGTTTAATTTATGGGTTTTCACATTTCTTGTTAGTGACAACGACATGAAAGTGTACTCCAATGAGTGAAACCTACAATTGACGGAAACCACATTATTTTTGGAAAACACATGTTTTTTTGGGGGAAATTTGACTATGAGATTCACCAATGGTTTCTTTTGTTGGCTACAGGATATTGGGGCTACACTTGGAGAGAATGATTATTATGAAATATATATCCATGGGAGTTATCATGAGGGGGATATACCAAAGAGGCCTAAAAAACAAAAGGATGGAGAGGGAGAGACCCAGAATGTACAATGGAGAGGGGTCCTACCAGAGGGTCCTAAAGGTATGTGGAAACTATATAAAATTTGATTTTGAATTTTTGTTTTTTGGTCCTTGTTATGATGGAAATCATTAATGCAATGTATTTGGATGCAGGAACACTAGGTAAGACAATGACCGAGGCACAAATAGTGATAGTTTTAGGAGACATCACTAGAGGGTTGATACCTACTAACCTAGAGGATCCTAGATGGCCCTCTAGTGCTGGGGAGATGGCTCAATCCTTTGCCCCTGTGGTTAAATTGGCTGATGAATTTAGGGCCATGAAGGAGGAGGTACAGAGACTATGCACAAGGGTGATGACCCTAAGTGACATCATGAAGTTATTGGTTCGAGGTGTAACAAATCCATAGGTCTTGTTTATTTTGGATTAAGGTGTAACAAAGACAGATATATATATGGACATGTATTTTGAGACATTATGAACTTGAAAAGTTTTCGATTCACATTTGATGTTTTGGTTTATGAAATTCAACTTCTATTTTTGCAAAAGTCAAGACAAAATAAATTCTAAGGATGTGTAATGTAAATGAAATGACAATGAGTGACACATGTGTGCCATCTATTTCTTTTTTGATTGCATTTCTTTATCTCAATAACTATGGAAATGTAATAATACAACAAATAATATAAGACAAGTGTGGAATGTAATTTATTTCATGTGATGAACAACGAAAGAAATAATGACAAATAATACACATGGAAAACATATATAATCCTACTAAGTAAAGAAATGTAGGATAAAATGCATTTTTTAAATTCCTATCCCTTTTCAAGTTGGAGGTTGGGTAATGCTACATACAATTTGTCATGTGGGGGAATTGGAATCTTTATATGTGGAATATTGTTGCCAAAACACACCCTTTGGGAAATAAAAAATGCACAGTGTAGGAGAGAGAAAAATAAAAGTAAATTGAAAAATTGTAATATGGAGTACCATGCCAAGGGAGGAACAATATAATTTAATGTAGTACATGGGAGCCTTCTAATTAATTCTCAATAAGAAGTAATGGGTCAAAAGGAGGTGGAGGATTCCTCTAACAAATTGGTTTAGGCATGCAAGTGTAATATTTGTTCATGACAAGTAAATCTCTATAATTCTCAAACAAAGTTTGTGGAGCTACCATATAAAATTTTTAAGGTTGTGATCTCCTTGTGGGATAAATTTGGATGAAGAGGATTGGTTGGAGGGGTTAGAGTTGTCAAGCACAAGACTCTTGAAAACATGTAGCTTTTGATTTGGTTGAGCTATAGGTGGGCTCTTATTTTGGGCTTCCTTCTTTTGTTTCTTGGTCCTTTATTAGGTAAGATAATCATCACCATCACGGCTTCAAACTTGGTGTGGATTACACTGTTTGTTGGGATCGAAGGGAGGAAGTTTCTCTTGTGGAACTTGTTAGATTATTTCCTATTTTTCTTCTCTTGTTTTCCTTGGTTGTACTTTTATTTTTGGAATTTGTGTTTGTTTTATCAAGTTCTCTATAACTCAATCTCCGATAATGATAATGTTTCATCCTACATTAGAAGTAGGGTTTGTGGTTATATTCTACACCTATGCCAACCTTAAGTATTGATGCTTCCCGAGTAAGCCACTTTTGTATGAAATATTCATATGATGTCATATGTTTATTGAGTAGGTCAAAGAAAAATTGAGGTCTTCAAGAATTAGTGAATAACTTGAAGAGCCGATGACAATCAATAACTATCCAACATGAATGAACAATTTTAATTTTGGTAGGTGCTTTCAGTTAACATGTATAAGAAACACCTTCCAACATGGGAAATTACAATGAAGAAGTTATGTCTCACAACTACTAGAAGCTACCTTTTGACTAATATGCAACCATTAAGGGGTATTTATTCTTGTTGAATTCACTCAAGACTTGTACTTGGAGCCATTTACATGAAACATATTTCTTATACATGAGAGACAATCCATGAGGGGTGGAAATGTCTCAGGGGGGATTTGAATCTTGTTGGGGAGAATAACACCACCTCGACTTTACCAACCAACCAAGCCCACTATTGATATGAATGAAAAAATAATTGACACTTATAAATATAATATAATCAAATTTATCCTCTCTTTGTTTAATGGTAAGAAATACCTTCATGCTAATGTTAAAATATCTCATGATGTCCAAGTGTCGGAAACAAACATACACAAATTTTTCAAACTAGGTAATGGAACCTTACAATGAATAGTAGAGCCATTTAATGGTTTCGTCAATGAAATTTCAAGGGTCTTATTTAACGATAACATCATTGCACATATAGTTGGAACATGCATGGCCAACCACGTTTTTTCTAGGAGCTATGCTAAATTTAGATAATTGGGGTAGATTCCAAGGGAAATGAGTCATAAGGATATGGGAAGCTAATACATTTTTAAGGTAGTCAACGTAGGAATGGTTAATGAATTGAGTGGAAGAGGTGTAACACATTGGCCATACAAAGATGAAGATACAACATTAGGGTTAGGTATAAGCATTGGATTTATAGTAGATGTGTTCCACATATAACTATGGGATTAAGGTATTTGATGTGCATAAGGGTTATATGGCAATTTATAAGGGGAGAAATTGGAGACATATGACTAGATAGCATATTGAATCTATTTTGAGTCTATTGGATACAATATATTGACTTTATTTTTCACAATAAAACCCCCTTTATGAATGAACGTGATAAGATATTGGTCGACAAGGTGAAGCTTGTGTGCATTATCAATGTCAAACCTCAATATCATCCACTAATCACTAACAATGATATCACCAAGATCATCAAACTATCAACATCATATATGTTATAAATAATCCATATCATCAAGAGCTTCAACATCAAATCTTTGAGAGGATCAACATAAAATCCACAAGAGATTTAATAACATAAAATTGTCAATATGAATAGGCAAGGGAATATGAGGGTGGCCTATGATTTGTGACCAAGGTAATATATTTTACCATGAGAACCCGACATTTTCATACTGTTGACGGGTCGATATTGTTGGCATGTTTTACAGGAAAGCGTGTTCTTTTCATTGATGGCAAGAACAACATCGTCGATGTTTTACAGGAAAATAATAAGCTCAGGAGGAAGAGCTACAGTGGCTGTTGGATCACCGATCCAAAAGACCAACAACCGTTAGATCCAGTGGATTTGCGAGGAGGTTACCGTTCGGGGAATCTCACTTCAGAAGAATTGGCAACTTGAAAGTTGAATTACTAGGAGCCCGAAATTCGAAATGAATGTGGACCATTGGATCTGGAGAAAATGCGATGACCGTCGGATTAAATTAGTTGAAGGACAGGATAAGCAAGGGCTGAGATATGAGATCACGATCACCCGAACATCCGTCGACCGTCAGATTGAATTAATTGAAGGGTAAGTTAAATGGGGCTAAAGAGTTGAGAATCTGATTATCCGAAGACCCGTCAGTGGTCGGATCAAACACGAATTTTCGTCAGCCATTGGATCATTCTAAGTGGAAGGACAGGATAAGCTAGAAGAGCTGCATCGTAGACAGATCGAACAATTGATCTAAGATCCTGATCCAACGAACATCATTCGTTTCAGGTATAAATACGTGAGGAGGTTACTCTCCGAAAAAAAAATCTCACTTCAAGACGTCAGTTTGAGATTCAAAATCTCCGAAGTCCGGAGACCCAAAATACGTTCTCAACCGTTGGATCATCCGAAGAAGATTGCAACCGTCAGATCATTCTAAAGCGAAAGGACATGATAAGTTGGGTAAAGGGCGCGCTAATCTCAACGACCGAGAATCGATGACACAGATCTACGGTCGACAGGGCATATCAGACCCCTTGAGCTTTCTGCCTTTAACTGTGGGGGGGGGGTCTGAGTTGGTGGTATTTTCCTTGTGGGACCCTCATACGTGTCACCTTTCTATTAAATCAGACCCTCCTCGCTCATTACCACTTACTGCCTGAAACCCCCTCCTAGTAAACCACCAAACCACTCATACATACCACCTCAACGCTCTAACGTTACACTCCACTACCCGCTACACGTCACACTCCACTACTGCGCTCTGCCTCCACATTCCACTACACTACCTACACGTCTCACCCACGTCAGCAGACCACCTCAGCAAGGACATGTGGCAGACCACGTCAGCAAGAACATGAGTTGTCCGATCTTATAGATCACTTCGGGTGTATTCTCAACTGTTGATCATAGTACAATGGAAGGATAGTGTAAGTTTGAGAAGTTGAAATTCCGAAATTCTGAAGGGCGAAGTTCCGACAATCGTCCATCTCAATGTTTGATTAAGTCCTAGCCATTGGATTGAACAATGAGAGGATAAGTGTAAGGATCAAATCCGACCATTGATTTGTTTCCGTGAAATAAACCGTCCGATATGATTCGTCCGTTTTAGGATCACCGTCAAGATCATAAGATCGACGGTCCCATCGCATTGCGGGGCCAGAGCATGCTCGGGTCTTAATTTTTCATGAGCGGGTCGCAATCGAAACTAAGGTTTTGGAGAAAGGATGCATGGAGGCTCGTAGTGAATTGTGGGGTGAAAAGCGGGTTACCCTCAAACCACCTATGGACACACTTGCAATCGTGTGGTCATGTGAAGTTCATAGCCCAAGGTCATATCGTGAAAAAGAGCTAGCGCTCACTAGACCGAGATCGAGAAGTGCCTTTTGAATAGGCGATTGGGTCACCGCCAATGGTCATGTGAAGGAAGGGGTTTAGAAGCCAAAGAAGCCAAAGACGATTGGGTGTAACTGACAAAGAAGACGAAGAGTTTCGACTGCCAGAGAAGCCAAGGAATCTCAGGATAACGCCCACTAATGATGAACACACTGAGCATAACCGCCAGAGAATTCAAAGAGCTTCAAGGTGATTGCCAGAGGAACTGAAGAGTCTCGAGGTAACTATTAGTAGGATGAAGACTCATCATAGAGACAATTGATAGATGGAAAAGTGTCGAAGACTGTAACTGCCAGAGAAGCCAAAGAATCTCAGGATAACGACCACTGATGAAGAACAGACTCAACATGATCGCCAGAAAGAATGAAGAGTTAGGTGTATGATCTGGAAGAGGACTTGGCATGATAAATATACGCAGAACAAAGAAGAGATGGTTGCTCCCGTTGAGAGTTGTTCATGCGGGTAGAAGCATGCTGTGTGTAGCAGCTGAAACGTACAGAAGAGGCATAGCGCATAGAATGGAAATAATACACAGAGCATAAAGTGCAGAAGAAAGACATAACAAAAATGTATATCTGAGAGAGGAAGAGAAAGCTGAGGCGCGTAGGCAGAGCATAGCAGTGTAGCAAAACAATGATGAGACTGGTAAGCCTTTGACAAACAAAGTATCATTGTAATAAGTTTTAGTAACAAATTTTTTATAATTAGGGTCGTAGGGAGGTGCTAGGGAGGATTGTTGTCCTCAGAGTTTCAAGTGGGTGCTTGAACACATGGAGTTGTAGCTTCCATCTGGTTGCAGCCAGAAAAACTAGGGTGGTAGGGTGGTGCAAGGGAGAACTATTGTTCTCTGTTATACAAGTTGGTGCCTGTGTAACTGGAAGTTGGTGCTTCCATCCAGTTGGTGCTAGAACACTCAAGGAGTTGGTGCTTCCTTCTAGTGGGTGCTAGAGAAACCAGAGAGTTGGTGCTCTCAGCAAGTTGCTGCTTGTAAAACAAAGGTGGTAGCCTCAAAAGGAGTTGGTGCTCATAAGAATGATAATGTACAGAAAATAAAGATTACTTATCATATCAAGAAGAAGAGGTTTTTCCCTTTATGGGTTTCCTCAGGAAATATCTGTCTCTGTATATTTCATGTGTGTGATTGATGTTGAATATTCTATTGTTTACTTCCCTACATTATTGTGATTGTCATTGAGTGTTCTGTAAAGAGTCCGAAATGGGCACAATTGTTTAAGCACAATAAAAACTGATTCACCGCCCCCTCTCAGTTGTCCAACAATTGGTATGAGATCCGGTTCCTTTTATTTAAAGGTAGATCAATAAGCTTAAACATGACAAGTCATGAAGGACCTTAAACCAATAAGCCCCCCCTTGTTCAATGGAGCAAACTTTGGCTTCTGGAAAGTTAGGATGAGAACCTACATAATGGCTTTAGGTGCAGATGTCTGGGATGTGGTAGAGAATGGTTATGTAAAGCCAATTGTACTAGCTAATAAGGATGACAAGCTAGAATTCAACTTCAATGCTAAGGCTATGAATGCTATTCTGAGTGGGCTTGCAGAAGCATAATTTGTAAAAGTTATGCACTTCTAATCTGCCAAAGAAATGTGGGACAAACTCATTAGCAGTTATGAAGGTAATGAGAAGGTAAAGGATGCCAAGCTTCAAACCTACAGATTACAGTTTGAACAACTAAAGATGAATGAGGATGAAAAAATTAATAAATTTTTCTTAAGAGTTGAGGAGATTGTGAATGCCATGAAGGGTCTTGGTGAGAAGATTGAAGACTTATTTTTAGTTCAAAATATTTTAAGATCTCTACCAAATAGATTTAATCCAAAAGTTTCTGCAATAGAAGAACTAAATGATCTAAAGAATTTGTCTATTGATCAAATTCTAGGAACTCTATCTGCTTATGAAATGAGGATTAGTAAGGATAAACCCACCTATAGAGAAACATCATTTAAAGCATATAAGAATGAGGATTCTGAGCCTGATGAAATTGAAGAAAAATTTGTGAGAAGACTAAAGAAAGGATCAGGCAAGTACCAAGGCAAGTTGCCCTTCAAATGTTTTAATTGTGGAAAGATAGGTCACTTTGCATCTAAGTGTCCACACACGAAGAAGGACCAGAACTCTGAAGCTGAAGAGAAGTACAAATCCAAGAGATTTGGTAAAAACAAAAGTTTATGTGTAAACAATGATGACTCCTTAGGAGACACAGATAGTGATTTTTCTTGTGAAGATAAGGTTAATGACTTTATGCTTATGGACAAAGAGGATTATGATAATGAAAAAATAGGAAGTGATGAAAATGATGAAGAATATGTGGTTGAATTGGAAGGAGAACTAATCAATGCCCTAGAAGAAATTGCTAGATTCAAATTTAAGAAGAAAAAGGAAAAACAATTACTGATACAGTTCGAGAAAGACAGTAAAAAACCCGATGAAGACTTTTCCCTGCTAAAAGTGGAAATAGAAGAGGCAAAGAAAATAGAGGAAATTATGAAACAACAGTTATCAGAGAAGAAGGAAATATGTGAAGCCTTGGAAGAAGAGGTAGTAAAAACCAGGAAAGGGATGTAGAAGTTTAAAGCATTATATCTCCAAAATATTTCAAGCATTAAAGCCTCAACAGAACTAAATGACATTTTGAGCAAACAAAGATCTCCTTTGTTGAAGACTGGTTTAGGCTATGTATGTGGTTAAAGCAACAAACAACCAGAAACAAAGATCCAGTAAAGATGATCAAGTTCCAAGTCAACAGACAATCAGACCACGTGAGTACTCTGCCACCAAAAACTAATAAAGACAAGATGATCCTCGATAAAAAACAAAGATATCATAAGATGTAGACAAAAATTCCAAGAAGAAGGCCATCCTCCAGGTACCAAAATTTCTTCCATGGTTACTGTTTTTACTGCTCCAATTTTGGTCATAAGATTGCAAATTGTCAAATTAAGTTTAGAGACATGCAACTGAGGAGATCAAGAAATAATCAATCTTTGCAACATAGAACTAAACATCCAATGAGTAGACAAAGTTGCACCAATCACTTTGAACTATTGAACAATGAGCTCGAATGCTATAACTGTCATAACTTCGGGCACAAAGTTGCAAACTGCCATGTGAAGAATTACAAAGCAGATCCAAGGATAAAACCCTTAGCTAGAAATGCCAGCACCTAGAAAAATAAAGATAGTGAAAAATGTAGTCTAGTACTTTCAACACAAAAACAAAAATACCCCTGGTATATAGACAATGGATGTTCCAAGCACAGGACTGGAGACAAGGATAAGTTTTTGTCTATTAGTAAAAGAAAAACAATAAATGTGACCTTTGGAAATGATGAACCAGGTAAAATCAAGGGTAAAGGGATTGTGAGTTTGAGTAATGGTAAAGGAAAAGCCTAAGATGTTCTGCTTGTAGATGGGCTGAAACATAGTTTGCTCAGTGTAAGTCAAATGTGTGACAGAGGATGCAAAGTGGTGTTCACTTCCAAATATTGTAAGATAAAGTCTGTAAACTCAGGACAAGTGGTGGCTAAAGGCATAAGGATAGATAATAATGTATATGCGCTGAAAGAAGATAGAGAAGAGTGTCATCTAAGCAAACATGATGAAAGTTGGTTATGGCATAAGAGACTTGGACATCTAAACTTTGACCAATTAATCAAGCTAAAAAATCTTGAGGCAATAAAAGATCTTCCAAGAATATCAAAACCATAAGATTATGTGTGTAAACCCTGCCAAGTAGGAAAGCTAATCAGGACACAATTTAAATGCAAGAGCTCTACTTCAATAGAGAAACCACTCCAACTAGTTCATATGGATTTATGTGGACCATCAAGACAGGAAGGCATTGTTAAAATAATGTAACTGCAAAGTGTATTCTTATTATTATTTGATATATTATTCATTGGATCAATCCCCATTGTGGATTGATCATGTCGGCTACTTTAAAAGGACCAAATCCCCTTTTGCGGATTGGTCATATTGTAATTGTAAAAGGAAAAAGAAGAAGTCGGCCCCAGAATATATCAAAGAGGCCCCGAAACATAATAAAGGTGGTTATAACCACCTAGTTGGAGAAGTCGGCCCTGCCACTGAAGAGACACTTCACACGTGCCAGTCTTGTATAAATAAGGAGGCTAGCACCTCACTTAGATACATGAATCACTTGCTCATTTGTGAGAAAAGTTTTAGAATTGCAATTAGAGAAGAAGGAGAGAGAGTGGCGCATATCTGGGAGAGGATCTTCTGCATTAGTTTAAGAGATCTCTTGGCATTGTATTGGCTATCTATAATAAGGAAGTTTTGCTGGGTTTTCTTCCCCTATAGGGTTTCCCAGGATAAATGTTGTGTCTCTTGTGATTGTGTATTTCTCAATGATCTTGTATTATGCTATTGTTATCTAATGAAATGCAAAAAAATATAATAATGTCTTAAACATTAACATGGTATTAGAGCCAAGCTGAAGAGAGCATCTTTCACAAGAGAAAAGTGAAAAACGTCACTGTTGCCGTACATGCAAATTAGGGATTTTTGTTGGTGAGGTATTTCAGCCCAAAACCATCTAGAAAAGTGCGCTCTCCCCCAAGGATCATTTTGGCACCTTCAACGCACCTTTTCAGTGGCTAGATATCCCAGAAAGTGAAACCCTAGTTTCACAAAGTACCAGAAAACCAAAAAACCAGAGTACCCGAAGTACCAGAAAACCAGAAGCACCATTCCAGAAATCCACATATCAAGTTTGAGGAGGTAAAAGTTGGATTTTTGAAATTCTGACTACACCATCTTACTTGCCTCAACTCAACGCATCTATCCCCTGGATCAGAATTTTAAAATTCAAAGTTTGAAAAATTAGGGTTTCCTCATAAAACCCTAAGTTGCAGTTGCAGTCTCAGAACCAATTGCAGTTGCAGTACAAGTTGCAGTTGCAACCGTACTACCAATTGCAGTCACCCTTGAAGCTTTTAAAATAGTTGGTAATGATTACTGTTGTTGCCAGATGGAGCCACTACCTGCAAATGCTATCAGAGGTATGTACTCACGTATGTTTAAATGGTTAAAATTTAAAGAGTATTTGCAGGAAAAGGGATCTCTTTCCATAGATCCAGAAGGATCTCAAGATCCAATACATTCATAGGAATGATGCAACCCAGGTGTGATTATTCTGATATGCATCTATTTGTTATGACATTATTTTGATCAGTGTTGCATGCTAAAGCTATGATCAAATTATTATATGGATTAAAGTAGATATCATAGAGTTTATTCTCTAATCTAACCTTTTGTCAAGAGAGCATATTGTCCTAGTACAAAAGACAGGTTGAAGAAAACACTTGTCATCTTGAGTGAAGGAGACTTGGAAGGAAAGTAGCAGCACTCCAGGTTCCAGGAGAAACCTCGTGTGTTAGTTCCAGGTTGCTGTGGAGGAATGTTTGATCACAACACTATGAGAGTGTTGACCTCATTTCGTATTGTATTCCTTACCTCAATCTTTGATTCAGACAAGTTACAAGTAATATCTCTAAAGGAGCTACTATGATGATTGTTTGTGCTATTTATTTATATTATCAACAAGATATTACTCTTGCTTGTTGTTTTGTTGACCTTGCTCCAAATCACACGTAATAACCCTGAGGAAGCTATAGTGAAGGTTGCAGAAGGAAACGTGCTAAAGAAGAAACCTTAAATGAAGCAATCATCATTGGAAGTGAAGAAAATGGCTTGTATAAACTAAAGGGTCACTCATAGGTTGCCATGACCCACACCATTGAAAACTCATGTGAACTTTGGCATAGAATTTTAGCCCACATCAACTACAAGGAACTACCATACATATGCAAAGCGGTCACATGTTTACCAGAACTCAAAGGTGACCATGAAGGCGTATGCAATGGATGTGCACAAGGGAAGAACATCAAGAACCCATTTCCGAAGAGGGACAACAAGGTAGAAGGAGTCCTAGAACTCATTCATTCAGATGTATGTGGCCCAATGCCATCATCCTCCATTAGTGGGTATGTATATTATGTATCATTCATTAATGATTATTCTCGTAAAACCTAGATACATTTCTTGAAATCTAAAGATGAAGTGTTCAACAAGTTCAAGGAATTCAAAGCCTTGATAGAGAACCTTTCTG